>VRMD01000683.1:0-22856 GCA_009872375.1 Sminthurides bifidus | reverse complement strand
CATTACGGCTTATACTTAAAAATTTTGCCTCAGTCATCAAAACGAACATCGAGAGTCCAATACAGACAGTTGGCGTCGACATTTCTAGAGAAGAAAGGTAACGTTTTCTAATTTTCGTAATGTTCTATATGCTTGTTTGGAAAAATATGGTATGATGCTGAGCTCGTGTAAAACGCTTGCAAATCGTTGCAATGAGTGAATTGCGGAGTTTTAATGGTACATGTTATGGTAATAGTTGGTCTCAAACCTCTTTAGGAAGACTAGCACTAACAAGATTTTAAGAGGCAGACACATGAGCTGAAACTAATGCAGTGAAAGAATTTAGGGAATCTGATAAAAGGGCAATACTTATATGCTCATTGAGCAATAAACGGATTATGTGGATTGTTAGCTTTCCTGTTTTTTACCGTCGTCTCCTAAGATTCGGCGGCCTCTTTTTCTTCTTTACTGTCTTCTTGTGTCACACTGTCGCTGAATACTTCGCTTTCTAAGGTATGGTCATTATGTGAGTGCAGCTAGAAAATCCATCCTTTAGAAATGGATATTCTACGATACCACCGCTTCGCATAATCTCTTACGACTGCAGCATAGTAAGCATCTTGTAGGTTGGTTCTCACCGGTAGAACATCTTCATGCTTGGATGAAGATGGTAATTAGTCCTTGTAAAAGCAAAACTTAATCAGCCAAAGGCCCCGTAAAAGGCCCTGATTCCGTACATAGGAAGGCCCTGGAAAATGTCCTTATTTGAAAAATGCGTAGAGGATGGTCCTGGTTCAGCAAAAGCCCCAGGAGAACGCCCTTATTCAGCAATAGGCCTTGGAAAAAGACCCTGATAAACTAAATAGAATAGCCCTGGAAACGGTCCTAATTTATTAAATAGGAAGGCCCTAAAAAAGACCTGATTCAGTAGCTGAGTTATGTTTCGACAGGTCGAAACTTCTGCTCATATTGTAATAGACTTATCAGTGCGCGCGCGGGATTCGAACCGACCTGACGTAAAATTACAGCTGTTCCAATCAGTTTGAAAATTTAATTATTTCTTCAATTATAACCTAGTTTTGAGTAATATTAAAGGTGATAAAATTAAGTTTAAGCTGCGGGAAGCTGAACACAACAAGAGACACGACTGAAACCGAAGAAACTAGTACGATTTTTGGGTTGAGAAGTTGTGGCGGGATACCGTTGCATATTGGGCTAGCTACAAGCATCAGGGGCAGTAATTCTACAAGAACTGCCCCTAGTAGCGTAAGTATTCAATCCAAATAAACTAGAAGAAAATCAATCCAGCGGCAATTTAAGCAGTAAAGAAACTAGCAAAGAACAAAGTATTCTAACCGTAAACTTCTCTTTTTCACGACGAACATGGCTGCTACAAACCTGGACTCGGTGAAGAAGAGGAAAGCGGAGGAGGAAATGGCAAGGGACAGGACTGCGCCGACTTGGTTTACGGTTGCTATGAAGGAGATTCACGACAAACTAGATGAACAAGGCCAATCCATCAAGTCGAACAACCAGCTTATCATAAACCTGCAAAGTGATTTAGACGAGGTCCGTAAAGAAAATGCTAGCCTTAAGGAAGAAAATGAAGCGCTGAGGCAGAGTTTGGGACAAATACAACGGCAAACTAGAAAGAAGAATATTGTGCTACTCAATGTGCCTGAACTAGATCCTATGAAACTAGATGAACAAGTTCAAGAATTAATGAGCCAAAAACTAGGACTAGGTAAAATACACATGGATGATTGCTACAGATTGGGAATCTACCAGGAAGGCAGCAAGTGGCCACGCCCGATAAAAGTAGAGCTCCTGTCATACCAGGATAAGAAGATGATCATGTCCGCGAAAAAGAGGCTAGGGAGACACGACAAGTTATCCATTCAAAATGACTTGACCAAAGAAGAAAGATTAAAAAAGAAAAGGGCACACGAGGACAGGAAGAAGAAGGAAAACACCGATATGATGCTGCAATGAGGAGATGGCAGGCTCTTGCGAACTAGATTAAGAAACATTGTATATTGGAACTGCTCAGGTTTAACGACTGACCCAAAATTCAAAATAGACGCAATACTTGATCTAAACCCCTGTGTCTTTATACTAGCTGAAACGTGGATAAAAGAAACGAAGCTAGACCTAACTTTTGTGAATAATAACTATGACGTGAAACTCTACAGTGCTGTCGGACAAAAAGGAAGAAAAAGTGGTGGCTTTATGATTTGTGTAAAAAAGTGTTTATGTGCTGAAATATTTCAAATATCTAGAGGAGCTGTGAGAATTGGCATCGGAAACTTAGCTGTCTACGCAGTATACTTTCGCCCAAATGACATCGATACAGACAATGAGCTAGAAGAACTTTTTAATCGAATTGATGAAACTGAAAATAAGCATGAAATATTTATAATAGGCGATTTTAATGCTAGAATTGGAATTGAGAATATGGACAGTGTAAAAATCGCGAATTTGTGTGAAAGAGTGTCGCAGGATAAGGAAATAAACTTAAGAGGGAGGAAGCTCATGAAACATGTGAATGACTATGGCTACACCGTAATTAATGGCCGATCTAAGAGTGACTCAAGTGGAAATTTCACCTACTGCAGTAAACTAGGAGCAAGCGTGATTGACCTTTGTGTGGCAAATGGGCCTGCGCTAGACAGGGTACTTGACTTTGAAATCAGAAACATTACACTGGGAGATCATTTTCCCATCCAACTAGTGCTAGACAAAATGGAATGTTACCAGGAAGTGACATACGGGACGATAGTAAAGTTTAATAAGAACAAACAGAATGATTTTAATAACGACCTACTAAAGAGGATGAAATCATTACCCAGCAACGTGAGCTCTATGTGCCAAGCTGTGATTGAGACGTGCGAAAATTTAGGCATGGTCAAGAAACAGACAGCTAGAAGGAGAATTGGTGCAAAGTGGTTCACAAAGGAGTGTCATGTGGCGAAGAAAAACAGTTTAGCCGCATTGCATAGATGGAGAAATGCGATCAAAAATGCGATGGAGAACCAAGTAATCTCTAGTCGTCTGAAAGAATACCATGAATCACGACGCCAATACAGGAAACTGATCAGTGCCTCTAAAAAGTCTCACTATGACGGATTAATTCAACTAGTTGAGAAATCCAGAGAATCATCCCAATTCTGGAGGGCTATTGCAAGTTTCCGCGGGAGCCATAAGTTTGTAGAAAGCCAAGTAGAAAACAAGCAATGGACTGATCACTTCGAAAGCCTTTACCACGAGGGCAGATTTATACCTACTTATAATGAGCCAAATGAGTATACCAGCCATAACGACAACTTGCTCATGAGGAAAATCCACATAGGAGAAGTTGAGTACTGCCTGAAGAAACTAGCTAGTAATAACGCACCAGGAAGCGATGGAATACCAAATGAAACTTGGAAGTCTTTAAACGATGACAACATTCGTATTCTGTGTGATGTACTGAATAACATCTTCGAACATGGTGTGACAGCTAGTATGAAGGAAATAGTGACTGTGCCTATTTTTAAAAAAGGAGATCCCTCAGTGCCTAGTAATTATCGTCCTATTGCATTGCTGAACACAATAACTAAATTGTATACTATGGTGCTAGCTTGTAGACTAGATGCGTTTTGTAATATAAACCGCATAGGTAAAGACAATCAAGCGGCTTACAAAAAAGGAGTGGGTTGTGAGGACCTTGTTTTCTGTATGAATACTGTCATACAGAAATATCTAGCTAAAGGCAGGAAAGTTTACGCGCTATTTGTAGATATGTCTGCCGCGTTTGACTCCGTGCCTCATCAGTTATTATGGTCTAGACTCAAGGATCAGGGTATCCCGACAAACTTTATTAAGAAGATACAATCACTCTATAATGGAGCCAAAATAAGAGTAAGAGCTAGTCAAGGCTATACGGATGCAGTTAGTGTAGAAAAGGGAGTATTCCAGGGGGAAACATTATCGCCAGCACTATGGTGCCACTACCTAGACTCATTGGTCGACCGACTAGATAAATCTCGTGGCCGAGGGGTACTAATAAACTATAAGGAGGTCAAGGTCCTGATGTTTGCTGACGACATCGTCCTACTAGCTGAGAACGTAAATCACTTACAGCTCTTAACTAACGACCTTAAGGAGTATCTAGAAGAAAGCTTTTTATCAATAAATTTAATGAAGACCAAATGTATGGTTTTTAGGAATGGAGGTAGGATTTCCAAAGCAGAGAAATTTTTCTGGGGCTCAAAAAGCATTGAATGTGTAAATGAATACGTATACTTGGGTGTCCCACTTAAATGCTCCGGCAAATACAATAGAGCGTACGAATACTACCTCTCAAAAGCAAATCTAGCAATGGGAAATCTCTTTAGCCTTCTATACAGAGCTAGGGTGAGAAAAATAAATATACATCTAAAACTCTTCAATAGTCTAGTTAAGTCGATCCTTGGGTATTGTAATCATACGTGGGGGATCTATTTTGTAGATGAACTAGAGAGATTCCAAAATCGTTTCCTTCGAAGATTACTTAAAGTGCCTAACAATGTACCTGATTACTTCCTCAGACTAGAAACAGGTTGCAGGAGTATAAAATATGACGTCTTAAAAAATGCAATGAGACTGGTTTCTAAAGCCATCGAGGGTAAGAATTTTATTACCTATTGCAGCCTACTAGAATCTTGTAGCAATCCGACCAATAGCAGGGAAATGAGCTGGTTCAGTCAGTTACAAAAGCTACTAGCAGAGTTTGATGAAAAGCTAGAGATACAGAACAAAACGGCAGAGGTGCTTACAAGAGAAATCAATACTATATGTGCAAAAGTTAATCAAAAACTGGTAAATCAAGACGTAGCTAGAATGCTCCAGAGCAATAAGATCTATAAACAGATAAAGACAAAAGTAGGAGTGTCAGCACATTTTGAAATGAATATCACTTGGAATTCGATCAGACTGGTGCAAAGCATAAGATGTGATATGCCATTTCTAGTAGTAGATGGCAAATTGGTTTTACTCAATAAGATGTACTATATATGGAAAAGTAAACAAAAACAACCATNGATGGCAAATTGGTTTTACTCAATAAGATGTACTATATATGGAAAAGTAAACAAAAACAACCATTCTGTGAGGTCTGTAACAGAAATGAGATGGAAGATCTATTTCACATAATCCAAGAATGTCCACTTTATGTTAACTGTAGAAGATTTCTACCTATTGTCAATTACGGTGTAACCAGGGAAAACTTAGTCCAATTCCTAGCTGAATTGGAAATTGGTGAGCTTATGAATTTGTGTAGAGAAATCGTTAAGAGAAGAAACTTTTATATAAACGATTAATGGTACTACTTCATTATTGTATGAATCTCCGCACTTTGAAATGTAATACTTTGTGTTCGTAAGGGCTGAGCCAGCCAAATCGAATAAACTCATTATTATTATTATTATTATTAATAGGGTTTCACCCCCACGAAATGGCAATTAAAATTACGAGAGTACTTAATTGCAATTAACTATTAACTACGTTATTTGATCAGATACAGTAGCTTACTGTTTCATCCAACTAATTGAATCAAGACGAATCGATCAATACCTCATTTGTGGATTTGCGTGCCCGATGGAAGAAGTTATCATCGGAGGGCCCGAGGGGCCCGCGGCATCATTGCCACGGACCATAGCTCGGGAATGAATTATCGTACAGCCTTAAAGATGGTACCAATCGATTCGCCATCACGAGTTGTACATAATGAAAACTCAATCGAAGTTTAGAACCGCTAAATTTTTAACTAAACTGGCCTAATCGGATATGTGAGTTAATTGGTCGTAATTTCGTACAACAGCGTAAGAATAGTTTTAATTGCATGGTTGATGTAAATATTAAAATTCACTTTGTTGCGCACACATTTGTCTACGTGGTGTCTGCCCACACTATTACAGCTTTTGCCTCCAGGTCTCTAGGGAGTACCGTGGCACCCTTAAACATTGTGGCCTTAATTTCGTGCACAGGAGTGTATAAACACGGAACTTACATCAGGAGCAATAAAAAATAAAACGCAAAACGATATATACAAGTGACGAAGCCACCGTGGTTGTAAATAACACGAATAACGTTATGGGTGCTATTGCATCCAAGACAGTTTAAACATTACATGAGTCAATATCTTACTCCGTTACACAGTAAAAAATTATATGGAATGGATTATTTTGTTTCCATGCGTTCATGTCTCCATTATTAACATGGTTCTTGTTTTCATCAATGCTAGACAGTGGGACAGTGAAGAGACAGTTAACGTCTCTGTACTAGACATTAAGCTACGTGATAGCATGAGACAGGAAGAGGTCGCAATGCATTGCGATGTGTACAGCATGTGTACATATGTATGTAATATGTAATAATAATAATAATAATAATAATAATAATATGTACAGCACATTGCAATGTGCTGTACCTACGACGCATTACGTCGCATATAGATGCACGACGCAATAAACGCACAGACACACACACACATTTGGGTCCCCTACATGAATTGGCTTCGCCACTTAATAAGGTTGTGCTGAATCTGTACTAAAGGAAATGATTGCACTTCAAGCGGCGATTCTTTTGCAAATGCTGCAACAAAAATACGATGAGGATAGTATGCGCCTAAGACCGTTGTGGTATGTAAAAGTCAATGCATTCTTGCAGAAGCATTTCTTCACAATATTTCAATATCTGGTAGACCTGAAGCTGTACAAGAGCATTAATACAGAGTTTCAAAATAGTTTGTGTCAACTTTACTATGCAATGCTCACTCCCGGCTCCTATAAGCTTTGGCTGGTCATCGATAATCAATAATGATAGTTTATGCTTTTCATTGTAATTATAATTATAAGATCTAACTAGTAAGTTACGTACTGCTTATGATAGACTGAAGGACGAGTGAAAGCTTATCCAGCTATGCTTCAGTTTTAAACGAAGGCGAGCGAATTCTTCAATGCTTTAATTTTCTCATTGATGTAATACATAACTGCGTAGCACATTTATAACAACATGAAGACCATTGTCGATCTTAAAACACATTCTGTTAACTCACCACCTCCAGCTTACAAAAATCAAAGTTTTACTCGCAGTTACTTAAAAGCTGCTCCATCCCCAGTAGGGTCAAGAATCCAAGGATAATGTCTCGGACATTCCATGCACGTGAATAAACGCAGTGTCTCGCCCGGTAATTCCCGAGAGGTCAATGGGCATGCATTCGGCAGTGAACAGTAAGGCTGGCCTTTGACATCACATTTTTCTTTCCATTCTTGGAAGTCACGGAGACCTGTCAGCTCCGTTGGATTCTGCATCCACTGAATCACCTGAAGCATGGTAACAAAGTAAACATCGTTTCGTTGCAGCATCTCCTCAATAAATTTGATGAGTTCATCCCGGAATTCTTTCTTTGATTTCAGCCACGAAGCATGGAAATGCAGTCCTAAAGGTGCTCGGTTGGTGGAAATGTGCCTATTGAAGTTGTGTCGGAGCATCCGAGCAAACTGCTCGCCAGTCAAGATGTTTGAACACGACGATACCATGTGGCAACCCGGGAGCGACTCATCAAACGTAGGGTCATCTCTTCGGTCAAGCTCGTTCATGACAAGTTCCCAAACAGGGTGAGATCTCGAGGGACAGTTCTGAGCGTTGCCATGACATTTGTGAGGCATCCGGAAATACAAAGTATAAGGCCAAATTGGTACACGACCAAGCGGTGCAGTAATGCTGGCATCATAGACGAAAAATTGGTCAGCCATCATGTCAAACTGCTTATTGCCTCCCACCCGAAGGAATGGAGCACGCACACCGATCACACTGCCGTCCGTGATGTTGGCAAACCTATGAGATCAACACTATTAGTTTCACATACCATTTTTAACCAACACATGCCCCGTACCGGTTTCATAACGGAGGTGAAAGAGGAGTCCGCCGTTCAATATTGCACTAGACCTAACCGGTTAGCCTACCTAGCTATCTTGTGCCAGCTTGAACTGAATAGGATTCAAATTCATTTATGCCTCACAATACACTCACCACTAAAACCAGACATAAGCACCTTGAGCACGAGCACGTTGCGACACATTGTTGTTCTGTGCTGTTTTTAAGGCTGGTTAAACCGGTTGTACCAAAAGAAAACGGTTACTGTCAGATTTTTTTATCAAAATTATGTCATCATGGGGCAGTAACAGATAACTTGACCGTTTGTATTGTCCATACAATGAGACTGTTACTTTTACCTTTCAATAATGAGCCGATTACCGGCCATTTCAGCCAGCCAGTCATCGTAAGATCCTTCAGTCCAGTATTTCGGACTATCCTTATTGGTGACAGAGAAGCTGGCAATTTCGTGCCCTTGCCGGTGGAGCTCCTGCACAGCTGAGTAGTTGGTGTACTTGTGCGAGCTGAAGAACGTGCCTTTGATTTGACAACCGTTAGGATTTTGACGGTTACCGTTAAAAATATCTGCATACAAATCTACATTGTCAACGTTAATAGCACCGTTAAACGTGATCGTGATCATTTGAGGGACCTAAAATATACATGAATACTTGCTTAATACTCCTATGCAATTATAGTCGATAATTTCGTATCATTTGCTATTAAAACTTACGGAATTAGGCTCCAAAGCTCCAGGAATCCGTGTACCATCAGCAGAGCAGAAACAATCTGGTAAAACACATTGAGTAGGGTCGCACTCGGGGGCACGATTAGGATCAGTTTGCACGGCTGTCATGGCACAATAATACAAATAATTCAAGTTCGGAATTACAACCTTGCCTCTGTATCATAGCATGTTTAACCATTCATTAATCATCTACTCCAATGTCAAAAGGCTTACTGCAAGCATTTTCATCTGAGCCGTCGGCGCAATCCGGCTTGTCGTCACAAAACAAAGATTTGTCTACGCATTCGCCATTGCCACATTGCAACTTCCCGTCTGGGCACACAGGCTCGTCAGTCACGAGATTTGGCAAAACTTTTCTTGGTTCTGAAAAGTAAATCATTCATGTTAGTTTACTCCCAAAATAATCTTGTTGCAAGTCCCAGCTTTCAGTTTCAGGCCAGCCCATGATCCATGCGAATGATTCTGATTCCCGATACAAAAGCGGAAAGAGATTGCAGGCCAAGTCAAAATTTCAGCTCACTTTCCAATTTATCACAATTGTTAACTCTTGCTTTCCAGTCACAAGTTTGCTTGTAAATGTCGAAAGCCAATCCGTTCGGACACTTGACTCCAGCCAGCCTAATGGCCCCAGTGAGTCCAGCCCGATCGCACCGCACTACGTCACGACAGTCTCCTTCGATTGACAAGCGGAAATATTCACCCTCGGGTCGGTCTTTGCACAACTTTTCAATCTGTTGCGCATTAGGCTTAAGCACATTTGCCGCATCTTCTTGACAAAGTACAGCAGACGCGATCAACACTAGGGCAAAGGCCAACAGCAGTAGCCTAGCTGCCATAACTAACCTTGACTTCGGTCTCGGAATACTCACAGCCTTCAAGTTAGTGTGTCACAAGGGGCAAGAATCACCTTAGCAACAAACTTGCACTCTTTCAACTCAAGCCAAGCATACAATGAAGTCGAGTCGGGACAACGTTTGCTGTGGTCGAGAGAAGAGCAGGCGAGTAGCTCTCTGCCGTGACTGCCTGGTCATACAAAGTTGTCTTGCTTTTTCATCTGGCAACAATTGAGGATTGCGACGATGCTCTGATGAAGCCGAATGCTTTAAATGGAAAGGTGAAACTGCATCTCATGACGAGTAACACCCAGTTCTCTTGAAACCCAGTTAAGGATGAGGAGGATCAAACCGTATTCTTGCAAGATACGCTTACAGGACTGGGTGGTAGTGTTATTATATTAACCGTGTGAGGAGAAAACGCACTCAATTTGCTTTTTATGCTACGAGTTCATCCGATTAAAATCGTGTTATCGCAGCTGTAACACGGCTGTTCTGCTGTTCTCAATGTTATCATAGCAGGATGGAAAAGAGTACGCTGCTCAAAAGGTCTTCGCCGTTACGTTCCCCATCGTGACACATAAAGATTGAGCCAAGCCCATCTTGTAATTGAGAATTAACATTGACAGGGATAAAACATACAAGAGATCTGCGTCGGTACGAAATTGCAACAAAGAACACGGAGTAGTGGGAGTGGATCAGAGCTAGACTTAATTTGTTGTCATTACATCAAAATTACTTTTCTTGCTGGTTTCATAGGGGAAAGGAAATAATAATTTCCTGCGACGTGTCTTTCCTTTCTATCGTCTCTCTTTTGCGCCGAGAGTTTCTGAAGCGAAAACGCAAAAATTACAGCAATGGCATACTTTCTACAGTTTCTTCAACATGTATCATGAAATAAGAAACAACGTTGACGGTCTCTGGTGAAGCGTTTGCCTAAACTATCCTTAGCCTTCATTCTCCTCCATATCGAGTTAGTTACAATAAGCTTGATTGCATGCTAGCCTTTTCTATTTCTACGTCCAATTTTGATTCCGACTCGAAAGAAGTTTTTGTGTACAAGCTAATTCAGTAAATAGAACTGAATAGACTGCAAGACGATTTCGTTATCGTGTTTAATGTAGGACTCGTCGATACGATGTTGGTAAAATCAAAATACCATACAAATGACAATGTGCTCCACCACCGCTAATACTTTACCGTTGTCAATGGTTGGGAAACTTGGATTCAAAGTCAATTTGCCATTTTTCAGACCTTTACAAGACCTAAAAACATGCAAAAAAACTCATCAGAATGCAATTCCTATTCCTATTCCTAGCATTGAGGGTGACGGGGTGAAGTGGAGTGCGCAATGCGCTCCTGGTGCCTACTCAAATCATCAACTCACCTCGATTTAGCCAAGCAGCAAGAAAACAGAATTCATAGAGTCACAGTGGCGGTGAATGTGTAAATCGAATTTAATTGAAAATTAACAACGGGCCCGTGAATTGCTTTGCTGTCGCCACTCAAGCGAAACGATTTTTTCACGCGCCATTGCAATTTCTGACAGCGCAGAAATTCTTCGCGGTTTTGCTAAAAGGTTTTTGAAACGTTGAAACTAAAGATTATCTGCTTATAAGCTGACATTGAAGCCCAAAAAACGAAGCGTTGGAGACAGAAACACAAAGGGCCACCTTTCCTTTCGCAGATTGGGTTCGCCTAAAAGCAGCAATGGCAGTACTACGTGCTCACCGAATGCCCATGGATGGATAAGAGCATACAACCCTCCTTTAGGTTACTCACTCAGTCTTATGCATGCAGTTGGAATAAAAGGCAATCAGATTTTGGCAATAGTCAGGGAAATAAGAGCATGAAATGAGCCTTTCAAACCATACTGCGTCGCAGCTCACCTAGTACGCAGCACCCACAGTGTAAAATCTTGAGGCCAGGCCATTTCGCAAACTTCCTTTTCCTTTCACCGTCCCCGTCTGGCGTTTGTGAGAATTGCAATGTTATTGATCTTTCACCCAAAGCAAATACTATAAGCAGGAGAACAAGTACGCTAAAAGCTTTACAACCTCTCTTTCATTAAATTACATTGTTTTTCTTCCCCTGCTTTGCGGTAGCCGCCTCTCGTACTTCCTGAGCGGAATATCCAGTCCAATCCATCTACCTTTGTTAAATCCACGGAACATGCAGAAAAGGAGAAGAGGCTAGAAAACCAAGCGTTTTTCATGTTTCCCTGTATCTCATAATGGCAAACAGGAGCTTCTTCCTGGAAACCAAACTGGTCTAGCCTCCAACCCGAACCGTAGCCAGTCCAGCTAAATCAAATGACTGACGTGCTCACGGACAAAAGCACAAGAGGCGTTTACCTGTGCAACTTTTCATGTTTCCGTGTACAAAAACACGAAATCAATGGAATTCCAACTCGTCAGATCCTGCAAGGATGTATTCATGACATGACACTAATGGTTATTCCAGGGACTGGCTCCGCAGCACGCCCTGGAAGAGCAACGAACGAACTTTGATGCCATGGACAACTCCCTTCGTGGCCTTGTTATTGCATTAGATTAGTCCAGCTTTACCTTGTTGAATGATTGCCCCCACAACAGTGGCTTTGCGGGAATGATTGGACTGAATCATCGCCCTCAAACGAGAGAATACAGCATATTTCCATCAGCCTACCATCCAACAACAAAACTACAAAACGATCAAGGCAGCTGCCAAGCTAAATACTCGAGCAAAAAGCAATTTATCGGAGCTTAACCCACAACCGTCCCTGATAGCATTAGTAGCAATATTACAGACAGTGGTAGCATTAAGGGTAAACCGGTCCAATAATAAAATTGCTATAAATCTTCTCTCAAGTTTCCGATGTGTGCCATAATTTTTCTTCATGTGTCAGGAAAGCTATCCCAGCATGAAATTCGCTCGAAATAAAACTGTTTTTGCCAACTGCAACGTATTTCCTACCAGTTTCAAATATAGGTTATCATGAACTCTGTAGACTAAACGTCTCCTCTGTAGCTTAGCTTTATCATCATCCAGGATATTGCGTAATGGTGTCAGCCTAAAGGCCTGACGGTCATTTAAGAGCTAGATTTCAAATTTGCTACAGCTTTTAGAATATAATTCGAGGCCAAAGCTCGCAACCCAAGATGTAGTCCACAAAATTCCTAAGGAATGTGGTTACAAAATCATGCAACCATTTGAAATCAAGTTTTTTACAGCGATGTAGGATAAGAATTTTGATGCCTTCACCCGTTCATGCTCTCATTGACAATCGCCAATTCCAGTTCCATACATGAACGACATCCAAGTAGATTTCGAATGAGAGCTGGTGAAAGCTGAAAGCCATTAGCCAAAAGCGACACATGTGACACATTTCATCCTGACGATCCTGAGGACCTTTTCCGGGGAGAAAGAGAGCTCTCTTACCAGATGACACTTTTTATGATGCAGTTTCAGGTCATGTAAACACAAGCTGTTCCGCTTTTCCATGCCATTAGCCATTAGCCATTACTCGTACGATCGTAGCTACAAGTTTGCAAGAGTAAATTGCCTGGCGACTATGACAAGCATTAGAAGCATTGCACTGCCAGGAATTTTACGAAATCAGCACACAGAAATGCAAAAAACTATGAAGAAAGAGCACATCAACACATGCTAACCCACCGGTTTTTCAGCACGTCAGCACTATACAGTTCGAGGTTTCCAACGAGTCGCTTTGTTTTCATCCTATGGCATGGTTGTATTCTACAATTGTACATAAAATTGCAACAGTTCGCATGTTACTCCTCAGAAGAAAAGCAGAAGCTAAAACACTGCGCTCTTGGGATTCTGAATTTTACCATGGAGAGCTGAAGCTTTCTAGAAACTATCGTTGTCTCTACCCCTGCCTACGAGAAACAAAGCTGGTGGGCTTTCTTTCAAGCCAACTCTCAGCAGTCCCGCATCGCTTTTAGCGAGAGCTAGTCAATTTCTAAAGGCATGATAACCCGTTAGCGAATTGGTCTTGAAACAGTCTTGTTGGAGTTGCCGTAGGAGTTTGATCGATGCTGTCTAACTGGATAGGAGTTGGAGCGGAGCTGAGACAGAAACCACACGGGCACCACATGTGTGGCATATTCCTCAAGTTATTTTTCTTTTCGTGGTCCTACTGTGCAAACTGACGTGCTTTCCTGTCATCAAATTAGCCTGGTCACTCATACAAGGTTTGAACATCGTAAGCATTTGTCGCTTCAGCATGAATTGCTAATAACTAATTACATCATTGAATAGTGCCCCAAATTGAATGGAAAGACTCCCTCTATAACAACGACACTTTCTCAAATCAGCTCAAGTGGTTCATCGAGGTATCTCCTTCCACGTCTTATCTTCAGTGCAATGTTCGTTCTCGGTTCTTTTAGTGACGTTAAAATTGGATTCACTGGTGAAAGCTCACGGTTGTAGATTAAAACTGATATCGATAGCGAATCATGTAAATTATCTAACTGTGCACGTCAACAGGCGCTGTGTAAAGAACTTTTCTCCTTTATGATCCTTTATAAAAGACTTTATTGAGCGTCATTAAATGCTATTACCGGATGCACTGCATGTAGGAGAGGAATCTTTCAAGTTAATTAAAAGAGGCGAAAGCTGAACTCCTGATCTCATTCGTGTAAATGAACCCAGATGCGGTTGCAAAAGAGCAGCACATGTGCGTTTAATAAGTTTGTGCACGAGACTTTAACAGTTTACTCAACTCAGCTGTAAGAGTTGAGGTCAGTGCCAGTGCCAGCATACTGCTGTGGTAAAGCTGAAGTAAAACTGATACAGGCATAATTGTGTTACATTCGCAGTGTTTTAGAAACCACTACTCATCATCGTATGTGAAGCCCATGAAAGACATTTCAAAGATTTTCGGAATCATTTCCGGGATTTTATGAGAAATTTAGGCTTGTTCCCTCTTTACTGCGCCTTTAAGCATGTGATGTGCAAGAAGAGCCAAGATCAAGCAGTTTGATTACCACAAGTAACTTTCACATGTTCTAAAAGTTGAACTCACAAAAGAAGATGCGGATGTTGCCACCGAGGACCGGAAATGCTGGCCAGTCAAGTAGCATCATACGTGACGACGAGTGACGCACAGACTGAGTGATAGGGTGGATTCGCAACGTTCTGAGAACCAACAGACATAATTTAAAGAGAGGAAGCGCACGATTCGGACCGTAAGATGCCCATGTTTTCCTTGGACTTCGGGTACAGGAAGTCCAAAGAGTCCAGAAGTAGGAGCTTCTCAAGGACCAGTAGCGATGATACTCTCAAAGGAAGTTTGAGAGATGTGTACGGTCAGCCTTACTACAAGGTGAGTTGATTCAGATACCTTTTGGAAGAAAATGTGATTTTGCTGAAACCAAGATAACATAATGAGACATAAGATCTAATGGTTGTTATGATGTGGCGTAAAGTGTCATTTTTCACGGCAACAACAAAGAATTTTCTCAACAAACGTTAATATAATTAAAAAAGAATGACAAGATTATGCTTTAATCATCATTACGTATTAATGGCTAGACTCAACAAACATGTGAACAAAGGAATTTACTGCATCCCTATTCCACATCAACAAGTATCACAGAAATCAGACATCCTTGAGTAAAAGCGGCGTATAGGCTATTATGCCAGTTAAAGGCACATTCAAATAAGTACTTGAAAACTATGAGCCTTCAAGTTTTTTAATCATTTATTTGCACACGCTTCTGGTTTGATTTAGCGTCACAAATCAACTAATTAGCCCATAGAATTTATCATCAATAATATTTGACAACAGTATAAGCATAGTTCTAGAAATAGGAGCATGTATAAATTGTTAATGGCAATAATTTTGACAACGTATTTTGTGAATGGTGTTGTTACTGCTCTTTGGCCCCCCTCCCTAGCCCAAGCAAACAAGTTCAGTTGACATATACTGCGATCATATGTCCTGTCCTAATGGCTCCTAAACCAATTTTGAGATTAGCGCAGTTCATTCCATTCCGGGGTTAAGTCTCAGGTTGTAGTTAATTACACATGTAAGCATCATAGTTTAGCAGTTAGCTAAGCTTCCCTTGGCTGAAGAGTACCGTTACCCCGTTTTCTTCGCAAGTTTGGTACCGTGTCTGTGGTAAACTTTAGCTTTTGAACCAAGCACATGGTTGGTGCTCCTATAGGATATTACTTTTTTGGGGACCCCTACATTTCTGGGGACCCCGGGGACCCCTATGCTATTTGGGCTAAAAAGCCGAAACATAGGGGTCCCCGGGCCCCTGAAGCCGAAATATAGGGGTCCCCGGGCCCCGGAGGCCGAAACATAGGGGTCCCCGGGCACCTGAAGCCAAAACATAGGGGTCCCCGGACCCCTGAAGCCGAAACATAGGGGTCCCCGAGCCCCTGAAGCCGAAATATAGGGGTCCCCGGACCCCTGAAGCCGAAACATCGGGGTCCCCTGTCCCTCGCCGTACAAATGTAGGGGTCCCCGGGCCCTCGCAGTGCAAATGTAGGGGTCCCCGGGGTCGTGAATCGGAAGCCTAGGGGTCCCTGGCACTCCGGGAACACATAAAGTGGTCCCAGGGCCCCCAAAGCGGAAGTACAAGGGTCCTCGGAGTACAAATAAAGGGGTAACGGGCCTCCTGAATCCGAATCATAGGGGTCCCCGGGTCCTCGGAGCACACATATAGGTGTCCCCGTGCCCCTGAAGCCAAAATGTAGGGGTCCCCTGGTCCCTGAAGCCAAAATATAGAGATCACCGGGCCCCTGTATAGGTGTCCCCGTGCCCCTGAAGCCGAAATGTAGGGGTTCCCTGGTCCCTGAAGCCTAAATATAGAGATCACCGGGCCCCTGAAGCAGACATATAGGATTCCCCCGGCCCCTGAAGCAGAAACCTAGGGGTCCCCCGCCTGTCTTATGTCGATATAGAAGTGCCTGGTTTCTGAAGCATAACAGCAAGGGTCCCCGCGTAACCGGAAACATACAATCCTGTGTCCATAGATTCAGTTAACTTACGGAAATCTCCAGCTAACTCTGTTACTTTTATAGGTTTTCTTTACTGACAATAAGCAGTAGCTTATACGTTTCCTCAGTTGTGCGAATCGAATTGTAACATTACTTGATATGATGACATCAAACATACAGATGAATAAACTAAAAGCAATAAAAGAGGTTCAAGACTTCTTTAAAAAGTATAGAAGAGTACAAAAGTTTTATTGCTCGAAATTTATTTCAAATGACATAATTTTTCTTTGTCCGGCGGCGGTTCGTAACTCGTCTCGCAGCAGACATCAATCGACCAAAATCCGCAATGTTTGTGTTAATCTGGATCAAATACAAGAGGAATTCTATGGAAGGTCCATAAGTGCACTTCAACTCACGCAGCATGTCCATGAGTTCTTCAGACATGTACCGACATCTTTGCCGAAGGAACAGCCGTTTATCACAGCATTCAAAGGGTACATGTACAACACTAATATTCACGCCAGTAATACAACCGATAGATTCAGGATGATTCTGTAAAACGAAAACCAAGGCATTGAAATACCCAAGTCATAGAATGCAAAACGGATTTTTTCAAATTCACAATCATCGGTAGCTACCTTAATCCAAGAATGATGAATTGTATTTCCTCAGCGTGTACCAGATAGCACATAGTATCATAGTTGACATTGTTCCCCGATGGTCCTGTCTGGCGAACATCACATCTAAACATTGTTGGGAAGAGCTTTTTCACGTCATCGTCTCCAAATGGTAAAGGAGACAACACGATACCTTCCGACCGGTATGTCATACAGTACAACGCCAGCGTAGCACAAGATAGAGCGAAGGCAGCTTGCTCACATTTCAGGTAGTGAACTCGGTATCCCCAGGCAGATACCATCACATTACACAGCTCCGTCCCTGCTTCTTCCCATTTCCGTCGTTTTTTGTCCTCTTGGTCGTCCGGAATTTTCTAAAAGGCATCGACATGAATCCAATGAGATGAGCATAGAACTTAATAGCTACATAAGGATAAGTAAGATTAATTTATAACGCCACTTACATCGATACTGTTGATTAGAGTCAGCATTCTCAAAACTATGCCGTTTTCGGTGCATCGGTAGAACACAAGAGGTGATATCATGATCACGGCTGTCAAACCAAGTAAGGGAATTATGGTCCACAAATATACACCCAAATTGATTTCAGGTGGTGGCCGACTGCCAAGAAGCTGGTCATAAGGGTCTCTGAAAACAATTTAGTTCTGAGTTGTTTGTCGACTAATATCTGTTCTTAAAAGTAGTCAAACTGCATTTCTTACTTCATGTTGATCCCATTTCGGAGGCAATGAGCTCGGACATATCCCTGGGAAAATTTGTCACCCACTTCCATGCACTCAATATAACCTACACATTGAACAGATCATAGACATGTTTATCTTCTGACAGAAAAAACATTAAAAATTGAAAACTAGAAGTATTCTACGCCATGAGAGACAATACCATTGGAAGACGAACGTCCGCTAAGATAAATGAACGAAACAAAGGAATAAACGAAAGGGATTATACAAGCGTATTGGAATGGTGGCATCACGATTTGCTCACCACCGCTTCCACGACCACGCAATATATTTCCGATTCCTTTCAGGACACTAGCACAAGAATTCACCTCTGCCATTCTGAGAAATTTGGAGAACTTTTTAACAAATCGACTCAAATGGAATACACAAATATAAACATGGCAGCCTGTACGACCAATATAGTGGACAGAGTCGCGACTGCTCCATCAAAAACAGATCATGCAATTGTAAAAATCGTACGAGTATCAGTTTGTAGTTGTGAGAGCGAGAGCATGAGATCTCCGTCCATTCTCATGTCACGAACGCGAAAGATATTTCAATATATTTTTAGAAGCAATGCTAAGCATGTAGCCATGTACGATTGTTGGGCTGACCTTGAGGCTGAAGTATAAGCCTCTCACACAAGTAGAGAGTAAGGAAAGAACAGTACAATATGTAGATGCAAAGGATTAGATTCTTATTGGTATTCAGGAGACGTACATAATGTTAGCGCTTAGTACTTAAAAATTCAAACCCCGCGGTTATTAAAAAAGCCATTGAAAACAATGTGAATACGCGAAGCCCCTGCGGTTGAAAACATCAATTTGGTCTTCATTTTCTCCCTCAAAGTCCTGAATAGATTTCAGAATCGATTCTATTGGAGCCGGTCTGATCTGTTTTACTGCATCTTGGATTGCTACCTAAAAATAAAAACATTTGGTGTTTTAATTTGAAAACTGCTGGACTACCATCGTGATAATTACTGAAGTTCGCACTAGCAAATGGACTAAAATTTTACCTTGGATATTTTGGGAAGCTCAATGTGTTGTGAGATAGATTTCCAATCCATCTCACAACTTCCAGTTTCAGAGCCATCTGAAACGCAATATTTTCCGTTGCCGATAGGCGAAAAGTATTTCGCAGTGCGGACGATTTTGAAAGGTAAAGTGCTTAGAAGGTTATTAAAGGCCACAAATTCTCGGCCTGACCAACTGCATAAAAAGAGATGTATCATTAATGTTTGTAGTCGATTCGCATCTAATCAAGTTGCAACAAACTTGTGTGAAGAAAAAAATTACCCAATCGTTCTTGTCTCCAATTCCCGTAGAAATCCTTCCTTCTGGATGGACTGATCGCAATAACGGTTGAGAATATCAGAAATGAAAACACGCCTGTCGATGGCAGCGGGTAAAGGAACTCTGATTCTGTTCATGAATCTCGACAAAACAGCTGAGTCTGAAAGTATAAGAAGTCAGTTTAATTCACACATTTTCAGAGTGCCTTATTCTTACCTTACAGGTGTGTGGAGTAGTTACCGATGAAACTTGGGTAGTTTGTAGCAGCAATAACTACAATGTCCTTCATGTCGCGTGATCCATCGAGGAGCATTAGTAATTCGGCTTTAAGGTTTGACAAAGTGTCCTGTTTATCATGACGGTTGGACGCGATATTGTCTATCTCGTCCATAAAAATGACACACGGTTTGTTCTGTTTAGCAGTAAAAAAAGTTCCTCTCAATTTTTTTTCAGATTCTCCCAGGAACTTTGACAGCAGTGTACCCGGGGTGATAACCATCAATTTGACTCCCAATTAGCCAGCAATAGCTTCAGCAAACTTGGTTTTACCAGTACCGGGGGGCCCATACAGAAGAATGCATTGTGCATTATTTCCAAGTGAGGGTAGTGCTAGGTGCGGAAACAGCAGCGGTTGAATGATATCCTGGAGGTTTTGTTTGACAGAAGAGTAACCAAAAATGTCCTTCAATTTTATGGTAGCTGTCAGCAATTCGTGACCTTGGGTGTCACCTGGATGTGTTACGGAGCCAGAAGCCAATACAAGTGATTCCGCAACAGTTGATTCGCGTACAGCTGATTCTTGCACGGTTGATGCCGATGTGGACCATGTGTCAGAGCTACGACTTGCGTTACTTAGGGAATCGTCATAATGCAGTTGACTTTGCAAAATGGCAATTGCTTCTTCGTAGTATTCAGCTGCGTTGAAATGATTGCCTCTCAAGCGGGCCTTCTGAGCTTTCTCCAAAAGGAAGTTGGCATCCTATTACCACAACACACAATTAGTTGAGTTATTTGGAATTGCAAGTTAGAAGTATAACTATAGGTCAGTCACTGAACTTATTAATTGTGAAATGAAAATATTTAACCTCCATCTTTGCGTTTCTTTGTATTAAGTGAAAGATGTTCAATACTTTCGCAAGCGAGTGTTTTCCATGACTGACTCACAATGCTGGAGCTGATGAGCAAAGTGAGAAGGGGTAACTTGATCCGTCAGGATCAAATTACTTCCTCGCAACTTCACGGATGAACAATTGATAACCAAGAACATACGCATGTAAGTACCAATGTCACTATAATCTTCTCTCCCATGCGTTTTTAACGGATTTTCGCACTTAACATGGTTCTAAAATTGTGATTTAATTGCTACCGAGCTTCTAATTCTGTTGATTTAACTGAAGTCATGCAACGAATTTTGTGCAAAGGTGGGTTAAGCAGGAATAAGTCTGCTCACATTCTGAGGTTAAGCTCCAGTGAAGATGAAGAAACGGTAAATATAAGAAGAGGTAAATCATTATTTCATACAGCTGTTTAATACGATTTTACATTCAGATGAGACGTTTCCATGATGGTTTTGTTCTTGGTGTAGAACGAAAGCCTGCAAAAAGTGATGAGAAGTCTGTGCTACCTGTCAGAAAGAGGCAAAAACAATTGGAAGTGCAACCAAAAGTGAGCAAAGGGAATTCGAAATTCCTAAAGGAGAGAGGTATTGATACGCAAGTTGTAATTAAAAACCGAAGTAAATATGTAGAAATTCATAATTTGCAATGTTGCTCTTAGCTGAAAATCTGGAGCTCGATTTGCTGAAACGCAAGCAAGAAAAGCAGCAGTCTAGAACAGGGCTGTCGACTGATCGTGCAAGCCGAAAATCTGGAGGTGGGAATCTCACTTTAAACAACAATCTGCTTATACCCGTTGCTGTTGCTTAACTTTAACGATTTTCATTTAGGGGTCCTACATGACTCCATTTCGGAAGATGAATTTCGAACTAGAAATACCGGCGTACGTAAAACAGGTAGAGTAGAACTAAAGCTTCCGAAAGCGTTTTAAACCGCAGAAACGGTTTGAGGAGAAAATATGAGATCAATTGATTTACAATGTCTAGCCCTAGATTCTCAAAAAAGCACCAAGGTAATTGCTACAATGCCAGCACTGTTGCACAAAGACAACCCACTGACGGTGGACGACTTCTACGGTATGCTTCATTCCAAAATCATGAAGGAATTACGGATTACTTACATTATGAGAAGGAAAATACTAATTTGTTGCGACTAATGCAGTGTCGTCAGTAAAGCGGGAAATGAAGATAAAAAGACTGCCGGCTATTGGTAAGATTCATAACTTGTTTATTATACAACCATTAAAAATTTAATGAAATTGAAACACAGTTCAAGCACGTCGGATAATTTCAGAGGACTTGAATAATTTTGCCAGCCAAGATGTAAGTTTTTCTTTACTAGTTTGACAGCAAAGAAGAGATAAGCCAATTAATGAGCTAACTCATGTCATGACTTTTTACAGCCAATCAATCTAAGGATCAAAGCGGGATCCGATTTTCAAGCAGCCGAAGCGTTTCAACTGCTTAACAAAGGTCCCGAAGAGTTAGTTTTCAATACTTTACGAAAGGATTGTATTGAACCAAACTCAGTAAGTTAATTGTGGGATCCGATTTTCAAGCAGCCGAAGCGTTTCAACTGCTTAACAAAGGTCCCGAAGAGTTAGTTTTCAATACTTTACGAAAGGATTGTATTGAACCAAACTCATAAGTTCATAGACCACCAAAATACAAAAACAGATGATTTGTAAACCTGCAAAAATATTTACACTCAGAAATTTCTTTAAGGTTTTCATTTTCAACGCAAAAGTGAAAGGAAGAGAAGAAAGCTATTGGCGTAAGGATGGGATTGTATGGGCGAAAGTCCGAGCTGGAGGAGTTCCAAAAAAGAACCCCTACGTCCACTGCTACCATGCCAATGCAATTGGACAACACAAAGGCATGGCACGGAAAGAATACTGAATCAGCATTTAGCTGAGCAAAAGTCCACGGGTCTTGGTGCATTATTACAGTGAGGAGCGTCATTGTCATCTCCACGTTTTCTCGCTTGTTGCTAGCGTTCACGTTGCTAATAACGATTTCTTCTTCATATTAAATAAGATTCCACATCTTTTCCGGAAGAAACATTTGATGGTGACGTTATCGACACTATAAAAGGTGACAGGGAAAGTGTTACAGAAAGCTAGTTAAAGAGTCCTGAAGGAGCCAAAGAAGATGCAACTGCATTAACGGAAGACAGGTACAATGATGGCACGGATGAAAACTGCGAGAAAAGCCTTTGAACTGTCAAGTCAAGCGCTACTCTGAACGAAGTCAAAGGTACAAGCAATACTTTTGCATAGGTTATCATGAAATTGGAGATTATTCAGTGCGTTGGGCATTTTACTTTAGAGGCGTCGCAGAAGTACCCGGGCTGGATACCGCCGCTTGACACCAGTGAGGAGGACATACAACGTAAACTGGCGAACAAACATTTGAGTAAAGGATTGTATGCAACTATCGAGGAAAATATTTCCCAAGGTCTTAGCAGACGACGACTCAATAGGCTAGTGATTCATGGTTTCAAACATTGTATTCCGGGTGAACTTCTTATAGCGGGCGATCAAATATGCTAAACGCGACCTTTTTCTTACAGCAAGCTAGTCAGTGACATAAACGTAAAGGAAAAACCGAAAAACGTGAAGCAAATCTATAATAGAAAGTGGCAGATGACACTGAGGGAGCGTGGAGATGTTTGTGACAG
>VRMD01000682.1:0-22870 GCA_009872375.1 Sminthurides bifidus | reverse complement strand
ACTTGAATCCTAACAAAGTAACGTCAACATGCCTTTCTCTGCTCAAGTGATGGCGGCAGTGAAACCGAGAGCGGAATCATTTGTTGGGGCGGAAGTCATTTGTCGTAACTATTAGTTCAGCACCTGACCGGTATGGATTGAGTGGATTCCACATTCGAGACACAGGTTGTAAACCAGGAGTGTGAGTACTGGTGCAGTTGTATGGAATTCGTAGCCGGGGGTAACAAAATACAAGGGTCACTCCTTAATTTCTCTTGAATGAAATCTATAAAAAGAGAGTGAGAGATACACAGTAAGAGAGAGAGAAGCGGATTTCAAAGAGGGGGTTGGTTTGTATGCTCACGAGACCTTGGCTATTGTGTATAGCTGCGTTGACTAGGACGACGACGACAACGAAGCTTTTTGTTGTAATGTTTTGTTAATAGTTGTGAACATGACATAATTTCGAGTAGTAGCACAGTCATGTGCATCCACTTAGCAGCGATGGTGTGGAATTTGTTGTCTGTGCCGGAGTCAGGATTTGCATTCCTCTGCTTGGTAGATGATTAGCGAGCTGCAAGTAATTTTGCTTTCAGTTAGTGTGCACTCTTTACTTCTCAACTGCTTAATGTTCGCAACTGCTTGCAAATTGTCGCACCAGTGTTATGATCGGCCTCTGGAAGAACTGGGCGGAACTGCGTGTAGTAAAGGAAAGTGTTTTTTTTTGCCTTAGGTGGAAACGATTTTGGATGAAGGTTACATCGAAGACTTGAAACAACCGTACAGGAATGACATCAAGTCAGTTGGTGCTGGGGGAGTGATGGATAACAATAACAGTAACTACGACCCGTATTCGTACGTGTATGATTCAAAAATTCAGCAGGATTTGAGTGTGACGAGTGTTAAGTGCTGCAGCAAAGGAAATCTCGGATCACCTGTTCCTACGTCTTCTGAGCGTGATTCCTTCAATGCCGTCTTTGGCTGCGATGGGATTGAATGGGAACTCAAAGCATTCAAACGTGAATGCAAGTGCTAATAACAGCCCAGGCTCTAATTCTCGCAACCCTCCGAGTGAAAATGAGTACGAGGAAATTCGGGATGTAGCTCGCTACATGAACAGCAATCCTGTGAGTGGACCCCTACATTTCAAAAGCTTCTCAAGCACTGACGATATTCTAGCCGAAGTCGTTCAAGTTCAGCAGCGTCATGATCGTGTTTTGGATCAGTTGAACTTGGAGGTGGAAAACTTGCTCATCAATTCCACGCATGATATCGAAGGTGCTGGAGGTGCAGGATCTGGAACAGGAGCTTGTGGGTCGGAGAAGGGTGGTGGCGAGAACTCTTTCTCCGGAAACGGTCATTTGGATAAAATGTCAAGTCTGAGTTTAAATGGGATCTACACAGAATGTTATTGTGATGAAATACCGTCCTTGCCTCAGTTCGGAGGCACGTTGAACATTTTCCGCGGAAGACAAGGACAAAGTCATGCGCCCTGTGCAGCGACAAATGGTGGCGGCTACGCCAATAAGAATCCAGCTGGAGGTGCTACGTGTTGTTGTGGAAACCCTCCCAGTTCTAGTGCTAAAGACTCCTCGGCAGAGTTCCTCATGAAAAGTCGCCGATCGCAGAGCTTAAACTTTAACAATGGACTCTTCAATTCTGCTCTGGGTGCTGGAAAAAACTCGATTCATTCCCAGGGAAATGGATGCTCAGAATTTGATCTCGCTCACAATGCCACTCTCATCGGATCCAATAACACGTTCGGTCGGAAGAAAAAAATGGAACGTCATTCAATCCATTTTCAACAACACCCTCTCGCTCAACTCAATGAAAATGACCCAAAAAACCGTCACAATAATCACCCCCTTCATTTGCTTCCTAATGGAACCCTGCCGGATGCTAAAAATTGCAAAAACCGACATCACAGATCCTATTCGCTCATTCCGCATTGGAAAATACGGGAGCACCTAAGACGATTACCCTTTCTGCGTCAGCAACGTAAGTATTTCTTTCTAACTTAATGCCTCCTATTGTAAACCGACTGTGTGTGCATGTGTAAGCTAAAACTGCTCAAGAACGCTCAGTTTCGAGCATTTCCTCGGTCATAGATTCCGAATTCTCTTTGTAATTACGTAGTCAGGCGAACTGTGCAAAGATGATGTGCGTGCTTTCATTCACTTACAATGACTTACTGTAAGACCGGCTTCTGTTTCGGTTACATGTAGATAGGAATTTGGCTACTAAACGACGAATCGTTCACCTCCCATTACTAAAGCGCACCATGAGCTCGGATTTCACCATGGTGTTTTCTTTAATTACTCCATCCAACTGTTTTCTTCCGTTTCCCTGCCGCCTGAAAATATTGGCAACAAATATGGCTTCTGCAAACCAAGCTGCGTAAACAAGCTTATTTACGCCCTATGAATTAAGCAGGATCCAGTGAAAAAGGAGCATTAGTGCTAATTTTTCACGGGGCCATGAATCCGGAAAGCAAGGTTTTTTCTTTCGGAGAAGCCCTTTATTGTAAACCGCCAAGTATTAGATAACTGATGATACTTGAGTCGTTACAAATTACCAGCACGTTCATCTTTGTGGATTTTCTCGGATCGCGCTTGAGTTAATGTAGAAGCGGACAGTCCTTTTAAGGTCACATCAGATGAAAGGTGGTTGCAACCTAAGAAATTTTGAATACCGTGTGTCTCTCAAGGTGTCAAGCAAGTAAGCAAGGTATTATTTCATTCACAGAGAAAATCAAACCGTAAGCTAGTGTGTGTCATGTGACTGACCAAAGACCAGTTGTCGCACTGGTCAAAAGAATTCTTCTGGCATGTTGTCATGAAGGCAAACTTGAGCAAAGACCTTGATCAGTTAAATCTGCGTAGATTATTACCATGTATTCTTTTGTCAAAAGCCTTGGAATCGGCTTAGCCCTTAAATCCGAAATTTGACGTCTACCAAGTGCAGGATAAAGTGCACATCTCCGGCTAATCTGTCCACGTACCGGCATTCCTGCGGTGTCCTTGTTTTAACTCATGTTTTGATCAGATTACCTTCGACAGGATAGTTTTACAAGGTCATCGCGCACAACTGCATTGCAATGGGCGGTAAACTGCCTTTCGTCTTTAGTTCTGCGTTAGTAGAGCGATAACGACAAATTGACTCTAGTTACATGGAGATGGATGCATGCAGTTGCTCACATCATCAGAGATTCGGATTTACGAATTCTTTGACTTACTAGAGCCGTTCGCTGACTGTGCTAAGTAGAAATTCATTACAAGGCACATTTATCGAAATAGTCAACCTTGGAGACGAATGTTTAGAAATTCTCAAGCACTGCAAGATAAAATTGGTACCTACACACTGCCAACAGGTAGCTTTTTGTTCATTATGAGCGTATTTAATATTCTCCAGGATGCTGCTGCTTTTAAAGAGAGATTTAGGCCAAAGTCGTGCATGTTCGCTCGGCGTTGTAGCTGCGTTTTTTCTTCAGCAGTTGCATGGTTTCTTGAAATTGTGTCATTACCGTCTCATAATGAGATAAGTTGAAAACGGCCTTCTTGCGCAGATAGGCCAGCGCCTTTTACGGTATAATGTATTTTTGAAACGAAATTGATTTTAATGAATTCAGTTGCTTGTTATAAATGACTTGACCACGGGACACTTGAGCGGCTTTCATCGAGCAGGGAAGCTGAGGCTTTTATGGCTTGAATGGCCACGAGAAAAATTCAATTATAAAATCCCAGCCCTAACTACCTCTGCGAATACCAGCCTAATTGACCGAGACGCTGCAGAGATAATATCAATGATTTAAATTTCAAATATTGTATAATTTTTCTCATCTGAAGAACTGATGAATTATTTACGCGTACAGGTGGATCGTACTGCTGCGCCACCTCTTCAAGTCCTTGGGTCTGTCTTGTGTATGCTCCACTGCCGTGCGACAGGTCATGTAATTTTAGTTAGGGTTTTCATGCAAGACCGTTGACGACGACGATGTCCAGATTAGGTGACACGAGAACGGAACAGTTTCTATTAAAACGCATACTCGCAAACTCACGCTTTACGATCAAGTTTGTTTCAGGCGACAACAATAAGAACGGTCATGGCACGAACTAGGACCTCAATTAGGACATTCTTGTGACAGATGCTTCGACCAGCCTACCGTTCAGATGACATGGTGGGGTAATCAATGTTGGCGCTGATAGCCTTTTCGTGTCCTCAGTTGATCCCTTGAAGCATAGGTACAGGATCGGTGCTCTCGTCATAAGTCAGGAAATGGCCCTGAAACCTATGATTTGCTCTTAAAAGAAATCGATTACAGGACGGCGGTACACACAAAAGAGGATAGTTTATTTGCCATGACAGATGTTACCTCTCAGCTGGACAGTGAAGCATATATTTTCATCAAAATCAAAAGCAGGTATGAAGGAGCGGTCGGTCAATGCATGTGGAGCTATACCCACAAAACTTGGTGTCCGAGTTCGTTAATTACAGTAATCAAGTTGTGTTCCTAATATTTTACGATGGGAGTCTTCTTGAAATTGTCCTTGTGCAGCTGAGCCAAGCGACGGAGGTGTAGTATCATGTATTTCGGCAGTCTTTGCGAGACGTTGACCATCAGCGCCTATGCCTCTGTTCCTGAATTTGCAAATTGAAAAGCTTCGTGCAAGTTTGCAATATTGCGGTGCTAATTTGGAGACATCGAAAAAGTCGGAAAATCTTCGAAGTAGGGAGTGGAAAGGAGAAATTTGCACGATTGGCCATCTTACGTCACCTGCTTGGCCACTTCCTGCTTGCAAGTTTGCAATATTGAGGTGCTAATTTGGAGACATCGAAAAAGTCGGAAAATCTTCGAAGTAGGGAGTGGAAAGGAGAAATTTGCACGATTGGCCATCTTACGTCACCTGCTTGGCCACTTCCTGCACATTTAATGAGCTCTGTCCCTTTTGTTGCTGATGTTTTTTGATAGTGGTGTGTACAAATTTGAAGCGCATCTTCCAAGAATCTTCAGAAAGAAACAAATCTCAGGATAATCCCTCTTATCGCATGACGGAATAAAAGATTCTTTCATATTGAGAATAGGCAAAAGCATGCAATGGCAATCAACAGTTGGGATATCAGAGTCTGTAATATCTGGCAACGGCCTCTCCGTCGTCTCAACAGAGGGGCAACAAAGGAAAGAGCCTCCAGACAGACAGTACGGTCCGATGATGAGAATGACGGCATGAAAAGGAAAAGCTTAATTTTAATGTGATGACATGAATCATGATTAAGAAGGATGGACCGCACTAAGCTTGCTTGAGGCCGTCACCACTGATTCGTGCCGTGGAGCTTGAAAGTACAAAACGACTATTGATGAAAGTAATCACGGAGGGATTTTTAAAGATGTTCACCGTAGTCTGGTGCTAATTTAACTGGCTTTGTGCAAGCAAACTCGGCAGCTTTTCTCTCTTTTAGCGTGCTCGTGCCTCGTGTAAAGCTCATTGCACCGAGAACCGAGCTGTTAAACCTGCTCATGAACTGCCTTTAAGACAAGTTCGTGCTCTTCGTGAATTCGTTAACGGAGCTGTGAAAGCTTGTAACAAGCACGGCCGCGGCAAGAGTTAATTCAAGGACTACAAACGGTCAAATTGTAGCAGACAGCTGTCGACGAGAGTCATGCAGATGCTAATTTTATCTTTTTCGCTCGTATCAATTTCCTTAATGTTTACCGCCCAAGCGATTGGCTGCAAGCCGCCAGACCAAGATTATTGCCCCGGTTTTTGACCCACATTATTACTGCTTCAGCTTGTTTACACTTTGTCGACTATGCTGGTAACTTATTCGCATACATTGCGTATAGATCTCATAATGTACCACTTTGCTGCGTGTGCAAAGGATATTAGCCAGGAATGTCTTTTTCTTGATATCAAATTATCATATTACTCTATAAGTAAGTTTTCCTTTCTTCCGCATGAGCATAATTTCCGACACTTACCTCTGGTAAACGTGCGAAGCAGGAAAAGAGCAGGAGATCAAACTTAAGCTTGATGATTGGGTTTATGCTGAATTTGCAAATGTCAAGGTTGAATCTGGAAGACAAATGGAAAAGTGAATGGTCATTTGTTTCCACACGAACGTATTGCTAACAGAATATTATGTTACTGCCAGTCGCCAGTTGCCAGACGGGTAAGATTGGCGATGTCCGTGCTGCATCAGCTATACATGGATTAAACTTTTGTCGTGCGTGCGAAGCCCTAGCGGTATACCCTCATACTACCCAAGTGTCAATCATTTCAACGGGCTTGACGCCTCTGAGTTGATTGAAAACTTTGCAACCATATACGAAATGCGGCAAGGCCCAAAGCCGTTATTAGACGCGTATGTTGCAGGTAATGAGCAAAAACTTATTGCACAACTCGCCGTCAAGATTCTCCTCAACCATCTTGGCTCTTCCTGCATCAAGCGAGGAAGGTATTAATTATTTCCAAAATCCCTCGAGGGACCAACACGTCCAAGATGGGGACACGCGGCTTCGGCCCTGCTGAAAGTCTTTCTCCTTCTCTTTCATGAAATTACTAGTCTTTGAAGTGCAACTTTGTGTCCATCTTGGAAGCAAAATACTCATTCCTCAAAGTAAAATAACATGCCCTTTAAGCTGGTCGTGATTATCCAAACTTTTGGCTCGATTTTTCGCCTATCTCTGCCGTCCAGTTTTCCCGAATTCAATAAAGCGGAGATGAACATGCAAGCCCACACTCATTTGCTTTTTTTGCTCCTCTGACAGTGAGCGCTGAGCTGTCATTTAAGCTGCGAAACCATGCCTCATTTCTTTTCCATCGGTTTTGCCGATGCACACCTACTGAGACTTAAATACCGTGCAAACTTTTCAAAGACAGGAAATGATTGATAGCCTTCAAGGCGGGTAACTGGTTTCAGCTCTGTTTGAGAGCTGTGTCTGTAGACTGAAATTAACATTGCAGGTTCACGGGGACAAAATATCCGTGCCACAGCTTTTATGCTCTGCATCCAAGCTCAATTGTGTTTGGTATTGCATCACGTACCAATAAACACCAATCAATCTATTTCCTTCTTCACGGGGCAAATGCATTCATTGCTTCAAGGCCAACCTAAAGATGGTTCTGCTCAATCTTGAGTCCTATTCTGATCAGACTGCATTCATGGAATCCAGTCATGCCATCTTAAAATACTTGAACTCATTTTGCAAAAATAACTGACCTAGTTGTCAATCGCTACACCTACGCCATCTTCAAACTTAATTGATCCTTCCCTCAATTATCAATGGACGTTCTTTCACAGATGCGTAGCAACTGATATAGGCCTCATGAACTGGTATCCAAAAGAAGGTTCCGGCGTCAGACACCGATCTGGCGCATTGAACAAAAAGGTTTTTTTCTAGGACTGACTGAGCAACAAAAACCTGCATAGTGGCTGGAAAAATATTAAATACCCGAAGTAACACAGGACTTTGTTCATCCTGGAAACTTCGTAATAGAACATAATACGATTTTAGCATCGACAAAGGTTTTATGGAGCTCATCACGTGGGTTTGATTGCAGCTTGGAAGCTTGGCACCGTCGCATGCTCCTAAAGCTATTAAGCCCTTTTTGATCCCATTTTTTCTCCATCTTCGGACAACACAAGAGACCTTTGGCGTGAGGAGCAGCTGGTAGAAAAGTTGAACTTGCACATGGCGTTTCCGCTCCAGAAACTTTTCATGGTTACGCTGACCTGGCATCAGCAGACATAATTTCTCCAGCAAGTGTTCGGCACATGAAAGGAGAACTTGTTCTTAGCGTTAATGCAATTAAGACGGGGAACGCGCTTATTACAATGGCTGAACAGAGGCGAGTGCAGTGGTCGTGTGCTCCTGAACATGGTCAGGGAGCGATTACATGTATGCAGACCTCCAGTTCATGAATGCATGTGGAATCAGCTGCCACTCTAGCAGTAGAAGGCTGCGTTAAGAAGGCGTCTTCTTCACTCACCCTTGTCCCTATTCATTCATAGGCAACTCCGAACGTAAGAATGACAAGATGTGTTCACCAAGTGATGCTAAAGCTGTACAAAAAGTTGATAGAGCTTCAGGAACAACCCGTTTGGAACAAATGCATGTCTTGAAGAAACATGGCTGGCTTGTCAACTGTAACTCCCTTCTTCCTGCTTTGTCCAGAAGACTGCAGTCAAAGCTGTCGATTATTTACAGCACGTGGTCTCCAGGTTTAAGACTTGCCTAATTATCACGAAACTTTTACGCTTCCAGCACGCGTTCTGTCCTTTTCAGCAACGTGATATTTGTTAAGAAGAGACACGAGGCAGCTGCTACTCCTGCTCTTTGAACCAAGAGTCCAGAAGGCTTGAGCTCTCCATCGGTAAATGCAGGAGTGATGCAACCCAGGCTCTGCTAGGTGTCAAAATATATTAGGACCGCCTCGAGAAAATTTAAAGCTCCTCGGAGCAATAAAATTGTCGAAATATATTATTTGAATGGGCTGAATTTGTCGCCTGTGGAGATTTACTTCCAAGCAACTTGTCATTTCTCCGTCTTGTTACGAAGTCAAGGTGGAAAGGTGGAAGGGGGAAGCTTATACTTAGCCCAGTGGAGTAAATCGACACTTTGAAAATTCTCGTTGAAATTCGGCTTCATTTTAATGCAGAGACCGAATGAGCTGTATTTTCTAACACGCTTCATGCGGAATCAACATTTCAGAAAAACTAACGATCAGCATGTAGCAGGCTCTACACGCTGGAAATCTGAACACGTCGATAAACTAACCTCAAGCCTCTGATAAATTAATGAAAGAAGAAAGTTTTCGAGCTGAATCAGGATTCCAAAAAAAGAGATGTATGAGGCAGCAGGGATGATTCGAATGGCGATGAGAAGCGTCTAAAAAGTTTCTTGTTTGTTTAGATCTGGATGCACGCAAGCTGATAAAAAAAGTGATGAGTTGATAACAGTTGATTTGATTTTAGTAGGCTGTTCTGTGATTACACAGCTTCAAGAACAAGAAGCGGGGTAGGCGCACTTGTTCATCTATATCTGACTTATTTTATGGTAGTGTCATATAGATACGGGTCTGAAAAGCTTTGTTTTAAAAACAAAGAGAAACAAAACTAAATACTTTGTCATTACCGCTTTGGATTTTTCGTGAGGCTGCTTACATGATCAGATTACTAGGTAGGCAGAGGTAGGAACTTTGCGTGTACTGCAATTGATACCTGAACCCAATGTGCAATAAAAGTTTGAGTAATTGGCTCATAACATTGGTTGAGAAGCTGATTTTGATTTACGGACAGAACCCAGCTTTCATTTCCGTCCTGACTCTCTTCTCGTTAAAAAAGCGCTTGAGAGAATTTACTCGACTCCAAATTGTTTCCCCGAACTACTAGTATGTAACTGGGTGCGTGTGCCTAAAATTAATAATGGATCTTCTGGCCCTCTACTATCTGGTTCTCCTTGCTCGCATCAAGACTTTCACAGAGTTGCTTATGGGTCTTTACAACTCTACAGGAAGGAAAATTATTACCATTGTATAATCTCCTGTCAATAAACAATCAAAGTTTTAGCAAAGCAGTAAAGTAATTTACTTTCTACTCCATCCAGGTCTGTGGAGTGAGTTCCAAGAACTGAAGCGGCTAGAGTAAACTGACACTTACGTTGGTTGGGAAAACGAACCAACGTTTTCAATGGCTAGGCACGTCTGAAACAAAATGTTCCGAGAAACAGTTTGCCTTACGATGCGGCTCACGATGTCACCTTTGAAAAGAGAGGTTGAATAGAACAAGGATTAGCTAATGAGATTTTTGATAAGCTTCTGATTCTTAATCCTTCTCATACGATTTGTCTTAAGTCCACGTACCAGGAAGGTAAATGCCTTCTTGGATACGTACGCAATACGCAACCATCAAATTTAATTCTCTTCATCTGGTTCAGGTTGGGTAAAGCAAAATCTCGTGAGCTGACTCGGTCGGCACGTAACATGGATTCATATTTCATATCTCTCTGTACTTGTTATGAATAATTTTTTCACCTCAGAACCTGTAATGAAGCTGGTATAGCTGGCATGGCATTCAAGTCAAGATGAGTTTAATGCCCAGGTAGGGCGATAAAAAACAAATCCTCTAAGATGTAATGCGCACGAACAACATTGTGCAACGTTATGTTCTTATTTATTTACCCCCATGCATGGAGCTGTCTGTGGCAAAGATGCCCTGCCAGTGAAATCTCACCTGGTTGCTCGTAATTTGCTCCTGGGACGGACGGGATTGAAGATTGAAGCAGCCGTGTGGCTTCGTTGAAAACCAATATTGCAATCTTATGATATATCCCTTCTTTGATTATTCAGTTCAATATCTCCATTTACGTAATCATGCTTTACTCGAGGAAAGAAAATAAATGAATATAAGTAAAAAATTAATCGTTAATCCATACTATTATTCCATTGGATGCAAATACAATACCTGCCTGTGTCAGCGCATTACCCGGTGCTTGCACCAAGAATCCTTTGTATTGTCTAGCTCGTTATGTTCTACCATAACCTCAACCTGTGGGTTAACTACCTGGCTCCCTGTAAGAAACTTATGAACTTGTTCTGACCGGTATTGTTTTCACAACTCGCAGCTATTAAACTTAAATCCAGCTTAAGATGTAACAATTTGCTATGCCAAGCCCCTTTTCTCATCCCAAGTCCCATGCCACATAACGAAAGAGTTGAAACGTATTGTCTTTTACTCACAGTTTCTACAGCAGGAGTTCTTTTAACTTCCTTCGAGGAGTGATAGAGGGCGCAGTAGCTGCTTTTATAATGTGTGAATTACATTTATCAAAAACCAACACTTTTGTAGTGCTGTACCGCATTTGCAGAGCATCTTTACCTATAGAATTTGAATTCTGACAATGTTAGCAGCTTTAATCATTTAGCAACTCTGTCACTACTATGGATATCATAAAATGATCAGAAATTAGGATGCCGAAACAGCAATTCCGGGCAGCAGCGGGTGATGGCCTGATTTCCCCTCCGAAGTAATGAAGTTTGCTATGAAAACAGCTTGCTTGAAGTGTGGTAACTTTCAAAAAAGTACCGTTTTTGGTTGTCATCAGTACTGATTCTGTGAAGGCTATAGCATTGAATTCTTTCACAACTTGCACGAATTAAGTATCAGAAAGAGGAGACATTGTGACCTAAGCAAAATACTAAAGAACTAGCGGACGTCACGGTCAAGGGAGTAACGGGATTAAGCGAATGAATTTGATCATTAATACGCTGTCTTTAAAATAGTGTAAGGGAAGTAAAAACATATTTGTAGTACATGTTCCCCTGCAGACGGTAAATTTAATAGAATCTTGTCCCGCTGAGGGAGTGAGACTCGTATCAAATCCTGTAGACATCCGCCAGTTAATCAAAAGACTTGCCCTCGACGCTTTTCAGCGGGTAGTGATGAGCATGATGACATGGACAAGCAGCTGAGCATATAGGCAAGCCCACATGATGCTAAATGTGATGATGAGAAGAGATTTGATGATGGAGCTATGGAGGAGGATGAATCAAACGGAATTGTAAAAAACGAAAAAGAAGGATGATCTACTTCTCTTACACTCCCTTTCTCTCTGGACAAACGAATTCCACAGCTTGACAATGTGTGGCTCATGGGCAGAAAAAACTGTTGTCTTTGCCCGAAACCATGCCCGGTCTGAGACAGAGGGATGGCAAAATGCTTGCATCTCCAATTACAAAAGCTTTTAGAAGTACTGGCGGTGGCTAGCATCAGCATAGGCTATGGACTAGGGACAATTGCCATTGCAACTGTCATGTCATGACGGAATCAGAACGTAATAGTCTGCTAAAACTGAAAGCTTGAAGCGGAAGAACGTGCAATACTATTCAAGTCCGTGGCAATAATCTGAGCCTTGGTTGAACGCACATGCATAATGATAATGAGTAGGGGGATGATGTTGAGACCATTGCATTTGCACTGCTTTTGTGCCTGTGGGATCTTTTCAAATTTAAACTTTCCCTGTTTTAGCTTTGCTTTGTGTTGTGAACTGATGAGGACACAATACTGTTGCATTTCAGAGTCAGTAAGTCATCTTGACGGCAAACGTGAGTTGCGCAAGGACAAATTTTTATAAGTCTTGCGTAATCATACTTCCTCGCTGGCTTTTGACTAGGATGAGACGGGAAACCAGCACTAATTCATCAGTTCAAAAGAATATACTGTTCATTTTTATGTGGGTGAAGCGGACAGGAAGCTAGGGGCATGCATATTGTAATTGTCACTTTCAACCCTATGCAACTCGTGAATCAGCATTACGCAAGCTGTGTGTGCTTGCATCGTATCGACAACACAGCTGATGTTACTTGAAATTGCTCGAGTTCACTGCTACTCTTGAAGAGTCAGTGGTGCTGATGATGGCTCCCCTATTTCACGGAAAGTAAACTGGAAAAGATTAACAAAGACCGACTGACTTGGAAGATCTTGTCGGCTGGCATATTGCTCGAGCTGAGGCTAACTCTCTTAAGATTATATTGCAGCAATAGCTAATGCATCTCTTCTTGGGGGATTCTTGTTTTGACTCCGTGTCTTCTTTCAAAGGAGAGGAAGTGGTTGGAAGCCCTTGGTTTTGCTCAAGCGACGTTCTCGTCTTGTTTTAGTCGAGATATCGGAGAATATGCATCTGGTTGGCAGAGGCAAGTGAAGTATTTCGGAAGAAAATCACGTAGTGGGGGTGAAAAGCCCAGTGGAAAGCTTTTCGTAGCCTTGCAACACGTGATTTACTCACTTATTCGCCTGAATCTGGATAAGAAAAACCCAAAAGCTCTTTCATTATCTCTGTGTCTCTCCCTCCCTGCTTCCATGAGCAGAGTTGTCCGACCCTTATCGTCACTCTGATTTAAGACCCGAGCCAGTTCAGTAGCCGAGGGCTTCCGCTCAGCAAGTACTCAAGTATCTGTCCCGCTGTCGGTGATTGGCTTGTGCTCTCGGGAAAATTTCTTTTTAATTTGTATACCAAAACGGTGATTATCATCCTGTGACAACATTGGTGTGACAGCTAAAAGAACATGGTGGGCAACAAGTGATAATTATTTTCCAAGTAGAGATAACTGCTAAACGCATCCATTCAGTTAGTCATTAATCACGAGCTGCTCTACTGGATTTGTTTTTCCGCCTACTGTCTTTCCATTCCTTCAAGTTCCTTATCAAACTTAATTATTTGCCACTCCGGGTGGCAAATGACCAGAAACTTTAACCTGTGTGAATTCATACGAGGGATGCGTACCGATGAGTAGCGAACCCGTTCTTCAGGTTGGCAAGTGTTACACCGTAGACACCTAACCCAAGTCCCTCAACTCATGAGCCCGGCATGTGAAATTCAAGTTTGTGATGGGTGCGTGCAAATCGTCCGTTCCTCCTGATTCGGACCATTACGGTTTTCAGCTTGGAACTGAACTTTGCTCCATTGAGATGGAAGGATTACATCAAACGTGTGAATTGACTGGCTTCTCGCAGAGGACATTCCGCCAAGTTGACTGAACCTGTAAACTCAGCGTGGTCTATGTAAGCGTTGATGAGCCAGGCAGCATTCCTTTGATGCGAATAAACCGACTTCCGGAAAAATGGAACGCTGTGCAGAAATCGTGGGACTTTGAATGCAAAATCTGTAATACTCGCAAGTAATTACTCCAAGACAGTGCTCAAGTCCCGTGAAATAATCAAGGAACTTGGAGCAGATCAGATTACGCAGCTGTTGCAAAATTTTCTTTCTAACGTTTCTCCACTTGGTCTCATCGGTCGTCATTTGTCGTTACGCGTACATAGCTTTTCTGCTTGTGGTTGCAGTAGAGGAGGAGGATGATTGTAGGCAGAAAAGTGTAAAAAGTGCTTCAGTCTTGCGTATGGTAGAGCAGGAGAAGGACTCTTTTAGCCAAGACAATGCCTTCATTTACTTGTGACGACTAATCGGTTGAGTGGAGAAAGAGACGCGTTTAGTAGCAATGCAACAGGTTGATTTACGATTTCTTCATGCGTTTCACGCTTGTCAAAGTGCCTCTAAAGCTGGATAGGCAGGCTATTTTCGAATTATTTTTCAATACATTTCAAGCAGGCAATTATTCCCCCCTGCAAGTCAATCGGTGGATGCCTTGGACTTACATTATTTTGTTAGTGCAATAGCACTCCCTTATCGGTTTAAGGCGAACGTCAGTGCAGTGGACGCTTATTACTACTCGGTACTCGTGTACACTACAATTCGCACTGTGCGGTTTTGATAACTTCCACTGGCGCGGCATGGATGGAAGCCTTAAGTGCTCCTGAAAATGGAAATCCGTCATCCCTATCATCATCATTGTCTCCAGACGTGCCTATATTTGGCATCTATTGTGAGACTTCATTAGTGACAAGTGTGCAGCTACCTCGTTTATCATCCTGCCTCCAAGACTTCCATCAAACTTACACTTCTGCCTATGTATTACGGCACAAAAACTAAAGTCAACTCCCCCCATTCCAGCGTTGGCAAGACAATGAAATTACCCGGTTTCCATGGCAACTTTTGTTTACCTTGAGGAAGAGATGCAAAAAGCACTCATTTGCGCATTTGCCAACTGAGCTGTACTAATGGTGAAATCAGGAGTGCATACAACACAAACCAATCAACTCCAGTGACGTCGGAGTATGTTTACACCCGTTATCTTATCCGAGCATGTTGTTGTCGTAATGCATTTGTCTTACTTGTTCTCAAATTGAACTACAGTGTCTGACTAATGGAAAGTTAAAGCTTGATGTAAAAGACATGGCGTGAATGAGCCATCCTCCGGGATTCAAGGTTGCTTCGTGTATAAAAGTAGACTTGAAAATTTGCACAAATGTATTACAATTTCGGCAAGTGGGACACTGGCGTGCTCAAGGATCGTGAGCCTAGCGAAATGATGAACGTCTTCGAGGGAGAAATCATCCTTACCAACTGTAAGCATTAAAAAGCATTTAAAACTGTTCACGTGAGGAGGATGCCGTAACGTAACTATGTAATTTACTTATTCGATTTGCCTACATAATGCATAAAAAGAGCTTGTAATACGTATATTTTTCTTCTACGTTTTTTCAACACGCTCTGCAAAGGTGCACAGTCGCTGCTAAGTTCTCTGCAGCACTGCATTTTAGCATTGGAACGAACTTAGTTTACTCCACAAAGTTCCAAGTCATTCTCTGACTAATAAGGCACTAATAAAAGACTCTCGCCACTTGCTTCGCTCCAGCTCACCTGTGCTAGGTTAACAGCAATAGCATATTCATAATGCTACTTTTCTCATGCTGACATTGACTCCCTTGGAAGAGGAAAAAGTTTTCTGCATTCGTCATTTCATTATTGAGAGCCTCTCACGTGCGAATACCTTGGTTGGTTCACTTGCTCGATCGGACTGTGGGTGGAGAGAATCGTCTTGAGCAAATCCGCTCACTCCTTCTGGCATTTTCCTCTTTCTTATCGACAAGTTCGCAAATGAAAACAAGACATTTACGTGATTTAGGTAGGTTTTCCCTCGACTAATTTTTGCCTCCAGCTCAATCAGCTTATTATTCTTGACAATGATGTCGTGAATCTCCACTTGTATGGCTTTCTGACAAATTGGCAATCTTTCCAAAGTCACTGTTGTCAGTGCTTACTCGATTGTAGGCTAATTGAACGGCTTAGTTCGTTTGTGCTACGATATCAGATTCACGTTGCGGGAGCCGAACTATTGATTCTCTACGTATCATGCAGTGCCACATCTCAATTGACCTGGTCTTGGGGGACTTATTGTGCTATACTTGTGCGGAAGGACCCATTGTTTTCTGATTCACCTCACCACCATGTTCCCGATTTGGTCGCAAAAGTTGGTACACTTCAGTCGGAGTTTGCGCGTTTCGACATAGGAAAAACTTGTTGTGAGCCATCAACATCTTGTCTTATGACAAGGTTTTATTGATCGTTTAAAAGAATGCACCATCCTTTGTGCTGTCACCAGATTGGTAACAATTTATCGCTGGCAAGGAATTAAATGTTGTCAAAAGAGGGTGTGACCACAACCTAATAATACTTGACTGTGCTGTTCAAGAAGGGGAAAACGTTTTTTAATAACTTGAGTCTTATGACAACGACTTCCTTGTTTGTGAATTGTGCTCTGTTCTTCTTCGGATCTAAAATACTATGGATATCCTCAATCAGCTAAGACCACACTTTCTTCAAAGGCCACGTCTTTTTCAAATCAAAGGCCATATCAACCGCGACTACAATAGTCTTTGACGGATGGTACCTTAAGTTTTAAGTAAGTATAAGCTGACTCAAGTCCACTACCATCCATTACCCTGGCAACGGACTTAGTGGTGACGAAAAAAATTTTATGCACCCGTTCAGCTGAGATAACGGCACATCAAGCTACTCCCTGGAGTATCTGCATTCAGTAATTGTAATTAGTGCTGCCGAAACATGGTTTTTAAAGGGAAGATATGGCTTGGGTTATTATCTGAACACGTGTCTGTTCCATGCTCTTTACGGCTGCAGAAAGTGCATTGGGCCAGCTTCCGAGTAAAACAATTTTTCCTCGGGTTTAGTTAAAGGCACGGAATTAATGCAGCTGGAGCATCGATATCATTGTCAAGTGCATACTTGGGGCTGCAGCAAGTCACATGACTGGTTAGTTGAAAATAAGTTCATGAGATAAGGCAGGCAAGCCAAATGCACTGGTGTCAGAATGTTGGACAGGAACTATTAATCCTTTGTAATTAAACATAAGACATGTTTGCTTAATTGTCCATGGTTGCTGCTGAGATGTGATTAATTTCTTCAGCCCTCTTTGTTCAACTCAAGTGCGAGTTTTGGAGCTGTGTTGCTCAACGCATCAACTCGATATTTTTATCAAATGTTATGTGCCTGCCTTCTGTTTTTTAACGAACATGAGTCATTTGGAATGAAATGTATAAAAAAGTCATTTCTACCGAGGGCTTGGTTCAGCAACCCAAGCTGAGAAATTCATTTCACATGGACATGTTTATCTTGCAGTTCCAACAGCCCGAAATTCGGATGCGTTTGACAGTGAGATTTCCTTCTGATTGCACGAGATTTATGCGACACGACTCCCCGCACAAACATTGAAGGAGCTTGTAAACTCCGTGACTAAATGCAGAGGTTCTAGGAAGGAAGTGGTAACTCATAGAGGGATTTTTTGAAAGTTTTCATTGAGCTTTGAAAATTTCGCAACCATGTTTATGCAAATGCCGTGTGCAGAAGGACCATGCTTGTGTAGGCAAGGAACAATGTTTATTTTTTATGGTTTTAGTAAAATTGTAGTTCTTGAAAAGATGTAAATTGGTGTGGGCGAAGAAAGTGCAGAGCACAGTACACCTCGCCGGCTTCCTCACACGTGTAATTGTGTCACTAAAATTTTCACAAGACGGAAAACTGATCTCATCAACTTTGCACTTCTCATTTGCTTCTCTGCAGGCTCACTTTTGGGAATTCTATCCTCAGAGCTGTTAGGGTATTCACTTTTCCCTCCTCTGTTCTTGATTGCTAGATGGTCTTATTTGTCCTGTGCAAGAAAGACTTCCCGCACACAATACATTTTGCCAACAGTTTTTCGACAATTTTCAAAGCAGCGTGAGAGACTCTGTAACACTGTCTTCCAAGTCTCAATGTAACTAGAAGATCATCACCGCTTCGTCTACAACTACCCTGCTTATTAGTTCTATCAAAACCTTCCTTCTCTCAACTTTGGTGCTTTGAGACCAAGGAACTGAAAGGAATCTCATCTCAGCAGTGCAAGCTTTCCACTTTGTGTGTATCAGAGTACACGGTGCAACCTGGGGGCTGTTGTCATTTTTTTGCATTCCTTCAGTCACTCTCTCTTTATCTCTCATTTCGTTTGTGTCACTTGGGATGAAAAAACCATGGCTCCGGTTTGTCATCTTCCATCCGTTTTCTCGCTCCTCCAACCAACATTGCGTAATTCTTGTGCAACGTCTTCTAACATTGCAATCTCAACTTGTGAATCCGTCAAGTCAAAGTTTAACCCCGGCTGCTAAAAAGGAACTAAAGGTGGATTGTGGCTGTGAACGAGACAAGTTGCTAATTCGTGAACGAAGCACTGGCAGAAGCAGCTCCGAGTTCTCGTGGCTGTTCCACAGGAGGCGGACCCGGAAAACATTACCGGGTACAAATCACATCCGTCGTCGTCTGTCTTTCACCCAAGTTTACCAACATGAGGAATATTTGTACGTTTTTTAATTCCTCCTCCATCCTCTGTTTACCCTCATTTGGAAAACGTTTCTCTTTTTCAACTCGGATTTCGCAAGCTCACAGAGAAATTCTACCATCTAAGCGGGTAGACCACAATCAGGGAATTCGGAACGAATGAGCCGTTCATAGTTTCCCGGCCAAACCACAAAGTGATAAATGGAATACACTCCTACAGTCCTGTCAAAATTAATAGCTCTCTTTCCACTCCCTTTTAGTCTTTCTTGGTCATAATTTTAGAAAAAGGAACTGAAATACAAGAGTGGCAAGTATTCTATACAAAACTTTGATCGCGGCTCCTGGCACAGGAGTTCTTATGAAGTTTACACTTTGCCTCAAGTGTGGTTTTTGCAAAAGCCAGCTATTACTCCTAGCAATTCGTGTTATTTATTGAATTGGACATAACACTACAGGAATTTATATTGCAGCAAAAAAATCAGTATCCCTCTTCTTCTGTCAGCTAACTACATGTGCGTACTTTAGTAATTCGCACTCTCTTCCCACTACTAAACACATGCTTTTTGTGAATAGGCTAATTTATTCGCATAATGCGTGCCGTAAGGATAACGGATTTGATTGATTTTTAGCATTTTTTAGAAACCATAAAGAATGCATTCACAAAAAAGAAAACTTTATGAAGCTTCTTCCCTAGTTGAAAGGCTGAATCGCTTTGAAATTTTCGGGCGAGGTATTAGTTGTAAAAGAGCGTGTCAGCAGCGCTACATCAGAATAACCATAAAATAGTTTTTGCACCCCATAACTCTCAATTGTAATGCCATCGAAAGAATTCCTCTGTGCAGTAATTATCTCATTTTTACTAAGGAGATGCTGTAGTTTCTCTTCTGCAAATGCCTATTTGGTTTATTTCTTTGCCTAGTTGTGAGATCATTAACATGTTGTCAATATTTGTAGCCAGTTTATAGCATTTGTGGCAATTTACTCCAGCCATTCCTCTTTACTTTTTCCCTAGTGTTGGAGACTTGGCGCCTCTTTCAGTTTGTTCAGCTAAATTTCTACAAGCTGATACGCTAAAATCAGTCATATGAGTTTATCGCTCCTTCCTTTTGTTGGCCAAGCTCTCTTTCTGTAACAAGCCATGTTTATCCCCGTATGAACCTCCTTTGAAGCAGAAGGCACTGACACCGATGTTGCTCAACCGATTGCATTGGATTCCGTACTATTAACCTAGTTTTAGGCCCGGTTAATAACTTCCGTAAAATTGATGAAGTCAGTCTTTGAAAGTAGACGTGTCGTGTGTGCAAAATCGGATCGACAGGTCGTAAAATATGCCAATTTCCCTGTAAAGGGGAAATAACTAGAAAGGATGGCAACAGTAATGGTGCCAGTTAGAAACCTGGGCTTAATCTTACGGAAAGGCTGGCTATTGATTAGCTCAGTCTTGGTTGAGTCCTGACTGTAAGTTGATCAGTAGGAAGGCTTGATTCGCGTTAATTTTAGGTGCTTAGCTTGCAGGAAGAGTTTAGAAATGGTAAATGCATATGTTATGTATACAAGCTGTGTTTCCACATGGTATCGAATCCTGTGACTCCATGTATTCACGGCTCGGAAACGAAAGATGACTGCATGATGTACAATTTTCAACGGGGGTGGTTTTGGTCTTTTGTACATGATAAACGTTTGAGACAGAAGGTCATCTTGATGAACCGAAATCAAATTGAAGTGGGGAAGATGGAGCATGAAAGTTCCACATTCCGTGAGGATGAAAAGGGGAACATATGGCTGATGATTAAATTTGATGGCAGATGATACGAAATCTAAGGGTATCAGGTTTCCCACCCCTCCTCTCATTTCCGTCGCACTGATATCCTCATTTATCAGTGCCTGAATGGCATTTATGGATGTTTGAAACCCTGGTATCTCTCCTTGTGCATTTGAACCGCTGCGTCGCATCTCTCCAGCCCAAATTCAGTATGGGAAAGCCTTTTGATGAACTCGCAAGTTTGTCCTGTGAAAAGTGGATGTTGTGGGAGGATTCGGGCAGAATCCTGGATCACTCACTAGATCATCCAGTTCCAGTGGTGAAGCTGAATGGTGAAGCACACATGGGATGAGGACGGTTTGCTCTCAAGAGCCGTGTGTGTTCCCTTGTTAAGCGTATCTAAAATTGCTTTTGTCTTTCTCTATGCAGACAAGCTGAAGAAGGCTGAGGGGTCCTTGCCGTCATCAGTCTCCATCTCAACTATCCCAATATCCTCTTCCGGCCAGGATTTCACCCCCCATTGTAAGAAGATGAGTGGAACCGTGACGTCAGCCAAGAACATGGTCTCAGCCAAAGCCAGATCCTCCTCCATGGACGAGCTGCGTGCAACAGGTGTGTTATTTTCTCAGGATTTTCCCAGACATCGTGAGATTTTACCATGCCAGTGAAAAAGTCAAGGGTGCCGGAAGGTTCCCGGTGCCAGTAGTAACTCGGCATTGNGTCAAGGGTGCCGGAAGGTTCCCGGTGCCAGTAGTAACTCGGCATTGATCCCGCACACGGTACACCTTTCAGTGGTAGTCCAGTCAAGTTGTAGCTGAAGGAAAATGCAAGTTAGTGTTGATTTGAGTCTTGCAAAAACTCAAGTTTGGCAAAGTACGCAGTGATTATTCATCTCGTGGCGAGTAACGAACTCCAGTGTAGCAAATGAGGAAAAGTGCGTGTACCTGTAAAAGCGCCTGATGTTCACCGTCAACATATTCACAAAAAGCTGTGGTGTCGACTTTGGAAAAAATTGCGAGTCGCATCAGAATAGACGGTGCCTGCTTGCGTTTTAGTCGTTAGTTTAAGCAAACGTCAACTGTCTAGTTGACGTACACCAAGTGGAAAATAGCAGAAAGAATATTTTTTTCATTTCTTTCAGGCTCTGAAGAACATTGGTACTCAGCGGATTCAGACACCGAGCCAGACTCGTTAACCGCCATTCCGGAATGCTCAAACGGTGGGCAAAATGGAAAAAATACCACTTCGCTCGGCAATATTATCAACACGGCCGTTAGCAGTTCCACAACCAGTGTGTGCCTACCCGCCGGAACAGAAAATGGGGGTAGGATCGACAATGGGTGAGTTTTGCAACTTTTTCTTTCCATCCAGGCCGTTAGGATTTCGCAACAATCAAGTCAGCAAAAAGGGCGATTCTTTTTATCCTAAACCGACCGTAATGATAATGGGGAGAAATGTTCGTTTTCAACGTTCCTCATGCCCATAACGACTCTAATGAGCTGCCAGTAAATTCCGTGCGGACCTTATAGCGAACCTTGGAGTACGAACGAAAACGATGCAATATCCAGTTTTCCGTTGTAATACAAATCACAAAGGATGGAATTGAAATCACAGTGTTTGCATGATTTGAACATGAGGTAGTGGAGCAAGCAAAAAGCAAGCAGGAAAAGTGTCCACAGCTAAGTTATTAGGGATCGTAACCACGTGACAGCTTTGCAAATTGTCAGCGAGAAGGTGGCAGTGTTTACAGTCAGAAGTTTGTAAAGCAGCTGATCCTTCTCGTATTACCTAAATACGAGTATATTGAGGATGTTAACGTTGACCACAACCATGACAACTACCTAGTCAATAAAAGCAGTAAGAACCATGGCAACAAGCTCCTTATAACGGCCTTGAAACTACCGGCGATAGTTGCGGTCATGAGGCAGCCATTTTTATCAAGGTTTCGATTTGTGGTTTGAATGTGTGGTATAGTTTTGGAACATTTCAAATTACGTCCTCGTATTTTGGTGCAGAGAATTTTAGGGCAACTCCGTCAGTCAGTACAAGATGATTCATTTGCTCTGAATCCAAGTGAATTCTGGTCCATGTCTCATGTCACACATGTGTGTGCGTGTAGCTCCAGAACCAGTTATCTCGCTGATTGAGGGGACTATTTGGAAATTTGCTTTAGCAAATACAGCTGTCAATGATCTAGTCTGTGACTCTTCAGTCAGTCCCTCTTACGCAGGATACACATGACCATACCAACTGTTGAAAACAAGGGAGGAAATTATAGCAGAGTGGTGTAGATGGTTTCGGAGCGTATGCTCTCAGAAGATGTGTCCCTCTCTCGTAATAATTCCGCGTTGAGAGTGGAGAAGAGGATTAATCTTGATCAGGAGCAACGGTTCGTTAAACTCATCTTCTTATCCTCTTCATCAGTCTGACACTCTGATTCAAGAGGCGCTTTGGTAATTAACTCATATTCAATGCTACGATCTACCATGCTCCACGGCCTCATTAATAATTCATTTCACCCTCCCTTGCTCTGAAAGCTATTCATTTCGCCAATGTAGTCTGGTAACTTCCACTAACTTTTTCTATGCGTTCCTTGGTTCCATGAGTACCTGGTTAAATTGTCCAACTGGTGGAATGACAGTGTGTGATAGCACAGGTAGCGAAATTCAAACTTCACACAAGGAATTCATTTCTCAAATCGTCCTTTTGACGAATTGCGAATTGTGCTGAAATCCACACCTCCGAAATACCAGTTTTCCTCAAACGAAATAGTTGGGTTATAGAATATAGAGATACACGCCTTGATAAACAGTAGGGGGGAGGCGGTATGAAAGAATAATGTGTGCAAGCAAGCGATGACAGACCCTATGGAATTAAAATATGTCCAGTTTGTCGGCAGCAAGAAG
>VRMD01000681.1:0-22871 GCA_009872375.1 Sminthurides bifidus | reverse complement strand
TTCTTCTCGTCTCATCCCGCATAATTTTTTGATAAAAATCAAAGCCACTAGCAAACATCATTACACATTCCGACAAATGCTCCTCTCTCCTCTGCTCCCACCGCTGCTCCTACAAGGCAGACCAACAAATCCAGTCCTCTATGGTCTCTCCACTCTCTCATCATGCGGAAATACGGCCCGAACTCATATATATACGTGAGTGCAAAAACGGGAGCTTGCCAAGCTCATCGCAACCCACCATTCAGCCTGTCAAGAGGGTGCCGGCCTTTCGCATTTCGTCATATCACACCCAGGTTGCTGCCGCGAAGTCCCTCTGTCCTCATGTACAGGGAAGAATAGGATCTTGAGCGCTGGGGATTCTATGTGTGCTTTTGTATATTTTTTCTTCTTGGGACTCTCCTAGAATTTTTCCGCTACGACAAAAATGCCTCGTTAGTTAGGCATTTTTCAAGAAATAAAAATGTCACATCCTCCTCCGCTTTCGTAACATATCAGGACGAGGTGCCTTACCCAACCCATCTTCACAAAGCTCTGCATCATCCTTCCTTATTCCTGTTCATCTTATCCCTATCTTCCCATACCATTCCACTCATGCATCCCATTACACATGTACGGACTCTCTCTCTCTTTCTTTCCCGCTGTCTCTCTCTCCTCCCGCTATCTCGGCTTGTTTATGCCATCACGCAAAAAATTGCGATACTTTCCCAAATCTCTCCCATGTCCCACAGACCTTTCCATCTTCACGCACCGAATATCATTGTCCCAAACTCTCTCTCCCGGTCTTCCGCACGTTCACAATCTGCAGATCCTTCAATAAGCGAGAAACATCACCTGTTCTCTTCACTGCTTTTACATTACAGCAGCATGAGCTAGATCAGGGTGTACACATCCACTAAACTCACTCTTCCATCTCGGTTCGCTTTTCACATCAGGGTCTTGTTTCTTATTCCAGACTTGTTTCGTCGCTTTTTCTTCCCGCTCTTCTTCGTCCATCCTTCACGCCTTACTCATACTGTTGAGGAGGTAGCTTCTTGACTATCTCGTAAGCGATCCGTCCCTCACTTTGGTTTAAGTCTCTTTTAAGTAATATTTTCTCAAGATCGCAATCTCATCTCTCCCATTCTGCCGAGGAACCATTTAAGCTTTTCTATGAATACGAGGGAATTTCTCCCATCCCTGTATGATGTCACTGCCATCAGCTGCTCGCTCCTCCTGCCTCCGTCGCTGAAAATCTTTTAAGCCTACTTTCCCTTCTGGCATACGTAACAGAATTCATTCGGATTTCAATCCTGTCAACCTGAATTTTAGCCTCGTCTTTACGTACGACTCAGGTCCGCACGTGGGTCGGAACTCCTTCGTCCTCATCGCTCAGCACTTTAAGAAATTTGAGTTGCTATGCACGAAACCACTTTGAAATCTCATCTTGTACCACGCTCGCATTCTTCTTTTTATTATAGTATGTTACGGGATTTTTTGTCACATGTATAGCATTTGCCCAACATCCTGATTTTTTTTCTTATCAAATTCCATGAATTGCGAAATAAGGAGATTCTCAAGCTCTCTAGATTTTCTTAAGCTGCGTCAAGTTATCTCGTGAAATTTTGCAACTCGGAAATGCCAAGGCATGTCCTATTCATGAATGTTTAACTTTTCATATGGTGAAAGTAAAACTCATTCCTTGTCATAATTTGTCGCAAGCATGAGTGTCACTTTAGGCCGGGGCGGGAGGAACTCATATATTTATTCATAACTACTAAGGAAAAGGGACTTATTACACGTTTAATGCATTTGTAATTCTCAAAATGTCAGACCTGCCGCTTGGTCACAACGTTTGTACACTCGTCTTTCATGTATTGATCAGATCCCCTTCCATATGTCAAAGTTCACCAAGGTAAAGATGAATCTTTTGCTCTGTAAACTCATTGTATGAAAAGAGTTACTCATTCCTGCATTTTGTATTCAACTTATGCAAATTTATAGCCCACGTTTAAATATTGTACGATTACACTCATCTATTCTGCGGAAAAAAGGTCAGGTTTGCCTTGAAAATAAATTTTTACCAAACGCTCGGCCTGAGGCCAAAGACAGGGACCGCTGACTCCCACCTGAAGAGCTGGGATTGATCTCATGAAGTATTTGATTGCAATTCCTCCCATTACTACACGTTCTTATTCAATGAGTACTTTGTTATCTGTGGGTCGGTCCGTCTCCTCTTCTTAAGGTAGATCGGTTCAATGAGAATAGGTGTGTTTACCTTAAAATAATTTATTTGTGAACTGGATCCAATTTTTCACCTTCCCCTTCCTCTTTAACCCAGGTTGTTCTCTTTATGGATCCTTTGAGCCCATATCTCTTCTGCTTTGGTAATTGCTACCATTTCTACCTCGGAGAAGTTGGCCATAACGTAACGTACCAAGAGATAAGACGAGGACCGGTAGGTCGGTATTCACCCATCCTCGGCACAGCAGATCTTCAAACCGGTAGAGCTTGCATCAGCCGTTATTGCCGCACAAGACTTGCAAAGCTTATCTTGAAGCACCCTCGAAAAGATAAATAGGCTCGTTCTTTAAATCTTGTGCCGACCGTGTCTCTCAGAGTATCTCTCAGCCTATCTTACACTTGCTCTTGCTGCAAAATATGAACACAAGCTAATCTTGACCTGTATTTATCTTTGTGTAATTCTTCCCTTTGATACCATACCTCATGCTCAAGCTTTCACTTTTGGTGAAAGTTGGAACGTAGGAACCATTACTTGGCCTCGTATCAGTGAGACTGCCCATTGGGGATTGCGGAGGGGGGTCGTGAACATAGCCGGTGATGTAAATTTGCAACTCTTCACTTCGGTAATCGTATATGCTGTTATCTGAAGGAATGTGGAACACCTGAAGTAGAAGTTGGCTGAACCCTCATCCTTCGCCTACTACACTGTTGGTGCATGAACCCACTACGGCCGTTACTCGTTCCGTGCCGTTTACGAGCTGCAGCTGAGTCAGATCAATGTCTAATTAAAGCAAGTTCCCAGAGGGCCAGGATTTATTCCCCTGAATTCATTAGATACTCCATAATTTCAGTGGAGACTAACTTTGTTGCTGTTGTTGTTCTGTGAACATTAGCCAACACTTACGCTTCTTGGCTAAAGAAACAAAGGCTAACTGCTTTCACCTAGCGTCTATCAATGTGGTGGCGGTAGCTCGAGGTGTGCTTTTCCATAAACCCTCAGCCCAATGCCTTGCCATTAGGTGAGAGGAGTCACATCTTCATCAGCTTCTCTGCCGGCGGCGGCATCCAGGGCTTTTGCTCTCTCTCTCGGCCGATGAAAACATAATATGCTTCCCAGCTCGTGCTAGTCAGCTCCTATACTTCCCTCACTTCCCTTTCATTCCTTTGTCACAAAGCTTATAAAAAGATGGCCTTTTCCCCACTCGTCATTGTTGCCTTTTCCTTTGAGTCAAACATGCACTGTTCCATGTGTACAGCCTCAACGGTCCTCTCACTCTTCCCAAGTCTTTTTGATCTCAAAATCACAAAACCAAAGGAACCACATGCTAATTCCTACCTCGTAGACGACCAGGAGGCCAGGTGAACTATCGCATTCTTTTGATACAGTGTCGCATTGTTTTGGGATTACTTTCAGCTCTAATGACATTGATAAAAGTCGAGGGGTAAGTAACATGGCGTGGATATAATTTCATCTCACCTCACAAACCTGTTTCCCCGACCAGAAACCATTGCGAAGCCATGTGAATCGCAATACAACTCTTTTAGACAGGTAAGCCTCTTCAATTTTCACACAATGTAATGGAAGCATAGGATTGACTTGACTTTGCGCTGGGAACCTCCATAACAGCACATGAGTCGGCATTTGGAAGTGCACATGTCTATCAGCACACGCGAATGGAATGATTATACTATACACACAGTCGCACTTTCACTTTTTCCCTTTTCATGAAAGTCAAGCCAGTATAGGAGACTCTGCAAGGCGTTTTTGTCCGCGTCTTCTGCATGTGTCGATTCTTGCATTTATTTTTCCAAATAGAGCGTTTAATCTCATGCCGTTTTCTCTTCAATTCTATCGAACTCTATGCCGAATCTGGGGCGATTATCAGTGTTCGCAGTGAAATGGAATCCTTTTAGAAAAAAGTTACTTTCGTTTGATCAAACAGAAACTAGACAGGAATTGCAATCTCTGTTTACCCAGATTTGCTTTCTTTTGCTTTTCTTTTCGAACTTTGCAAGTTTAAAATGGTGGTGGAGATAGTGGGGAGTAATTGTGCGTTTATCATTCTCCCGTCCCTATCATTCTGCGTGTTCCAGGAAAGAAAGGAATCTGGGGCACAAGTTTATGGTATTGCTACAGGTCGGATCTACGCCGGCGGTCGGATTAAAAACCTTACGGCAACATCACCAAAGCCAGCAGCCCATTAGAGTAAGAGCTTTAGGTTTACACTGTAAGGGATATGCAATTTTCCTATGTGCAGAGTTTATTTTTCTTTGTTTGCTCGCAAGCCTGTGGGCAGAATGAAGTTCTTGGAAAATCGCAAGGATTGTTTTCAACTGCTTTTGCGTTAAAACAATAGGCGTGTTGTAATTTCCATTTCTCAGACCCAGATTTCCATCTCGTTAAACGCTTCGCCGGGAATATAATCCCGCCATAAAGAAAATATTTTTACGGTGACAGAGCTCACATTATAGTGGAGTCAAAACATGCATGGCACAATTTAATGACGGAGTCAAGTACAAAAATAAAAGGGGGTTGCCCTACCTCCGCGGTAGTTAGGGGTATGTTTGTTCAAAAGAACTACTTGCTCATCAGCTCATTTTGAAAGTCAGGGGAGGAAAAGAGCCTCTCTTCTCTCAAGAAAGGCTTATTTCTGTCCATGATTGAGCCTCGTTGCCAGCCAATCGTCCTCACCCCCCGTCAGTCATATGATCGCTCTGCTTTTATGAGCACCAAACCATGATGCAATCAACATATTCATGACTGAGATAGTATCGAAATAATAAGCTTCTCGTCTCTTCAGCAAGGGAGAACGCACCTTTTCAATTTATCCTTTCGCCCACCTTCGTAAATCCGATCCGCGAAATCGCAGCACCAAAAACTCCAACACGTTTTATCATTTTGCTTTGTGAACGGAAGCTATAGCCTTGAGTGTTGTGTGTGTGTAGCGGATGACTGAAAATAAAAGCTCGTCTAGCCCCTACTTTCACTCCTGCCTTCCATCAACCATGTCTCAGGTTTCGGTGGAGCGGACCTGCCATTTCAAATATCCTGTGTAGCAGCACCCACGGAATTAATCAAAGAATAACAATTCCCTCTACAAGCGGGATCCATTAATTTCCGACAACAGCCAGCCAAAACCATCTACACCTTGGCAAACTTGCAACTTTCTACGGGGAATTTCAAAACTTCTCTTCAAAAATTAGCTTTGATTTACATTCAAGCCAACATTCACATCTACTCCCTCCGCCACCTTTCTTCAACATAATATTTCCATTAGCTCCACGCTTGAGCATTTAGCTCCGTTTTATATTATCACCATTCCTTTTTCTACTTCACTTTTACAATCCATTCTTCAACGTATACTTGATCACAAAAGTTTTCCTTCCCGTACAAACCAGTTGTATTCTTTCCTTAGATTGGTAATTTCGCCTAACCGTAACGACTTTTCTCCTTTCCCTCCTCCGCATTTTTCTGCTATAAGTTACACTTACTGGTAATTAGTCCTTTGTCTCATACTGTGCTCTCCCAGCCTGACCTGAATGCCTGCTGGTTTCTCGCAGAGATGCCTCCAAACCACCTCTCGACCAAAGCGAAAGTAAGCCAAGAATGTTTCGTAACTCACCAACAAAATGGGGGAAATTCCACCAGGATTCCAGATTTCAGGAGAACGTACAGCAACCTGCAAAAGGAGCACGTGATTGAAAATCTACAGTTTTCAATTTGTCAGGTGTGCAGGAACGTGACTAAGTGGAGTTTTTGACTCGTTTCAGCATATGCACTTCAACGTCACAGGGTAGAGCTAGGCTTGATTGCAAGTTTTTTCCTGTTTATACACTTTTCAGCAACTTTTTTCAATGCCAGTTTCAAGTTCAGCTCAGCATCGGATTTACAAGTCTCTCATGTCTAAATATTACACCACGACACACTAACTGAATGCTTCACAAGAGTACAACACTTGAAACTAGGGTGGACTGTGAGTGACACTTAAAAGGGAGATTTCATCAATTCAAAATTTCTGACTTTTTTCAAAACACAAGATTTTGAAAACACTTGTGAGTTTTGGAGATGTAAGAGCAATATTCGCTACAAGTTTCACTTGAGTGCGTTGAACACTTGAGGGAGGGGAGGAAGAAGTGACTGCCAGGTTTGAATGACGCATAAGTCATCTAGTTGGGACTTGTAGCTAAACGGTGTACCGATCGACACAAATCGGAGCAGGACCAGAGGCTTTACCACACGTCTCGAAGGAGAACATAGGAATGAAGGAGATCCCAACTGCCGCAGTTATACAAAGGCTTGCACAGCTAGAGAAGCTTCCTCATCCTGGAGCATCCAATGTGCTTTCTCCACTTTCTCCAAATTCAGACTGGTGCCAGTATGCAGGCACCTCTTCCTCGGAGCAGCCAACTTGTGCTGTCCGGAGCAGATCCATAACTTTACACACGAACCCTCCGAATTCTGAATCGCCCTGAATGCCTCCCTTACAACGCAGATATACTGGAATCATCCTCGGAAAAGAAGAGCATTCACTGCTCTCATACTTAGAGGAGGCGAATGAAATGCGTTAGCAAGAGCTACGTACGACTCGCTATGCAATTAGCAAAATTTTCTTTGCTAATTCCTCATTAGCATATGCTCACGGCATGCATTAAAGTACAAAGTGTGGGATGAAAGTAAAAAGTACGCGGATTCAATCCATATATGACCACGTTTTTACAAAGATCTTTTCCATTCCTTGCAAGTTTTCTCGTTTGGAGCAAAGTTTCTTGGATTTAAGTTCCTTTATTAGACATGGCCCCGGCATTTCAACTTGAACCTTTTACGTCCGCTTCGCAAATCTGGTAAGCTTCGCCCAAATACTCTTTTAAACTTGTACTAATGGCTGTAGAAGCATGATGTAGCGATTCCTTAATGAATTTTGACCACTAGTCTAACTTCGTTTTCCTCAAAAAGGGCATGTTGGACATGCACCTTAAATACCAAAAGGGCGCCGCACCGAAACTCTGTTTTTTTCTGCTAGCGTTGATCTACTCAATGGCTATGATTTTATGAATTTTTGAGCATAGCCAAAGCTAAAAAAAGTAAAATTTTCAAATTTGGAAACATAATAAAAAGGGGTGAAAAGTATACTTCCTATTGATGTTTACGAAGAGCAAGAAAAGCAACGGAAAGACCTCTAACAAAAGGTTGGATTTGCGAGTATTTATCAATCCATCGTGCTGAAATTTTGCTGACTTGCTTGTTGACTATGCTGAAAGGTTGGTTTGGCTCTAGTGGCAGTTGGCAGAGGCAAGCATGGGGAAAGGGGGTTTTGATTTGAATACTTCGATTCAGCCATGACGTTCCCGCATAATTTCTATTTGTTCCTTTTGACTCATGAGTCATGACAGAGCAGGTTGCCAGGATGCATCCATTACAGAATTGTGTATCTGGTAATCTGGCTAAAAGCACTTCGTTGTTTGCCTTCCAGCGATCGCTCTGTGGTCTTAGCCAGTGTATATGGAAGAAGCCATGCATTCAAAACCCAAGTCCATTTTCAATTCGAAGGAAGCGTAACAACTATGACTACAAATTTTGACGATGAATTGGCACACAAACCCTAGCTAGCGAGGGCAAGACCGCCTTTCCATCCTGCTGTTGACTAAGAAAATCGAATCAACGCGTCAAAAAGAATTCATAGTAGTAAACAATATGCTCCTTACGTGCAGACCCGGGTCTTGTACTTGCATGTTGTGAAAAGTGCCCTACTGAGATTTTTCATGTACTGGGTTCCAGTTCAAGTATGCATTTACAACGGTCCCTGACTTGACGTTGTACTTTGACATAAGGATATGGCTCCCTTCGTCTGTTCCGCAGCGCAATTCACACGGGAAAATCCAGCTAATATACTGACGTCGTCATGGAAACGGGTGAAAAACTGTCCAAGAAATTCAAAATTAATTTTATTTGCGCGACTCTCTCACGGAGAAGATAAAGTAATCCACAGAATCAAATTGTAGTCACATGACCATGTAGCTTTGTAGGGTATCTTGATGGGAAAATTTTCAGTGTTTTCAATCCACGACATTTTTTCCGATTTACGGGCCAAAATCCGACAAAATTGTCTATCCGTACTAGCGGCATTGTAATTTGAATTTATTTGGCTGTCTTTAAATTTGTCGAGCTGGAACATACTGGAGGGTTATAAAAATGAGTTGTAGTTGCACCAAGAGTAACGGCGTAACCGTTTGTGAATCTCGTCGATTGTACCAGCCAATCCTGCGGAATGCCATAGCCAAACCTGCCTGCTCTCCTTCTCCGCGGAACATAAATTGCAAGTCTCGAAAATGCTTTTGCTGCTGCCCATGGACGAGGTCAACTTGCTGCATCCCTCCACCTCCATCCTCAGCTCACTACTGTGTGTGGAATTTGCCAAGATCCGATAAAAAGCTCAAGTAATTTCATTTTAGCCGTAACATGTATCACCGGTTGCTTCCTTGCTTAAAGTGTATTTATAGCCGTGACAAGGAACAAGAATAATTTTTTTCAGATGCCCCACTTCCGCCTTCAGAGACTTTACGGACTGGCGAAGGTACCAGCATGAAATCGGTCGTAAACTGCCAGATTTCACCTGTCCGTGCGAAGAACCTGTTTGCACTCGCAAGCCGATTTGTGACTGGCCACCGTACCTTGGGCAAGCCTGTGGCGCCAGATACATGGCATGGTCCCATCCAAGATACTTCATGTATCCGAGAATTCAAGTTTTGAATTACAATCGGCTAACCAGATGCTAATCCTCATTCCACAGTTTCCTTTCCACCAAATTTTATGCAGACTGAGATTGACATTGACATGTCAGCAAGAATGGGGAATAAATTCATTTATTTGGCAATTCAAATCGTAATGAAACAAGTCATTGACTGCTGAAACACTGGGAAACAGTGCTGTATTTCGTAGCTTTAATTTTCCATTAGTGGAAGAGAGCTTTTGAAATCTTACAGTAACCCGTTCCGATGGAAACGTGAATCAAACTACAAACGCATTATGTAGCGGGAGAGGAAAGAAACTTTGTTACGAATTGGGAAAAACTTAATGTCTGTCAGTTCAGGTAATCCAATTTTTGTGCTATCAAGACACGGATTTGCAACTAATTAAGTTGGAACTTATCCGGCGTTTCGGCTACATTTCAGGCACTAATTCAAAGCTAGTTTTTCAGCAAAGGAATCAGAGAAACCTTAAAAGAGAATGAGCGAGGAGGGCGCAGAGGATACTGGAACGGTAATTATGGCATTCATACACATCCAGCTTTCCTTGAGCAACCATACGCAAAAAGTTGGGAGTTAAATTACGTTAGTGCCTGAACCCACGTACAGCTACTGAGAGAGTATAGGAATATGCACTAGTAAATATGGGCTGTGGCGTGGAATAAATTCGCGTCCTCTCACAGGAAGAAGTGACGGAAGTGAAGCTGCAGACAGTTCCGTTCGACCCTCGTTTTCCGAACACAAATCAGACAAAGCATTGTTACGTTAGCTTTTTGGATTATCATAAGTGCGTGAAGCTCCGTGGAGAAGATTATGGACCATGCGAATATTTCAAGCGTGCTTACAAATCCCTCTGCCCAAACGCCTGGGTTGAAAAGTGGGAGACTCAGATGGAGAAAGGGACTTTTGCCTACATTTTCCCCTGGGAGAAAGACAAATAGACGGCCGGAGGAATGCAAAAGATCCTTTCACCTAACTTGAACATTGCTTACGGAATGCCGTAGTCACATTGTAGCTGATACCTGATCTAATGCTTATGCTCCAGCCTTACCTCCAGAACCCGTGTTAGTTCACCAGTCAAGGATAATGCAGCCGTCAGGAAGGTAACTCATCGTGCCGAAGTTTGTATAAAAAACAAGTATTTAGAAAACTTCAGAGCTCAACTCAGCAAAGCACTTATCTTCTTTCCAAAGCCAAACATGGGAGCTGGATTTCCGAATTAGCAGCTGGAGCTGATCTTATAAAACCTTGGTCTTTTTTGTCAACACCATCTGTACATGTAATACAAGCCTGTCGCAACACGGAATAAAGGCAATGCATGTTATGTCGAATAATTCACTGTAATTACTTCCGCTTTCGGCACGAGCTCACATTCATGCAAAATGGGGCCAGTGCAGAGAGTTCACGAATGACAATTTTAAAGCCCTTTTTCCTCCTAATAGGCTTCGAGATTCGTACATACCCTTGATAAAAATTGATCGCGGTTCCCCCATGTATGCCGGTGCAATCAAGTTCAGTCACGACGACTATGGTCAACGTGTAGATCGTATACTGTGAAGGTTTTTTTCTTTCCGTAGGAAAAATTTGATCCCTAGAATTGGAGGAATTTTGGATCAGAACGAGACCAGGTTTACCGAGAAATATGATGCTTATGTTGCTACTCGATCAGTTTTGGTAGAGCATGCAAGCCTCTAGACGGAACCAAATATACTTGAGCGGCACTCTCGCGACATCTCGAGGCAGAACCGGAACAGAGAGAAAGCATGCTGCCGTGAAAGAGTACAGTGAAAGTTAAAGTGAACGCGGGACTAACGTTTTGGTTATAGCCATGGTGGCATAAGATGTTGCATATTGTTTGAGACGCGTACGGTATCCTTTTCTTGAGGTCGTATTGCAAGGGCGCACAACGTTAATCTCAAGGCAGGCGTTTATTTTTTGTGGCCTTATTATTGCTTAACACGGCAAAGATGTTTTCCTAAGACGCAGTAAAAATATTTTATTGCATGGAAGACAGTCGTAGAAGCATAGACGCGGCATCCTTTTTCAGCGCCAGTACTAATTTAAAAAGCGTGAGAAATGAGTGTTTTCAAGGAGTGCGAATGGCAGACACCAGCACTCTTTCTTAGCGACAAAGTTTTTTATTTTCTTTCACAAAGTGTTCTTATATGGGTGTAGTCACATTTGTACTACCACAATAACCCATAGCTCTCTAGCAAATCTTCCTCCTCCCTGGCAATCAAAAGTTTTGACCAGTACATTCCTCCATGTTGTTATGTACTGGCAGAAAACTGCGCGATGGTAGCCGTAACAAATTGCTCAACGCACCAACTTAAATATTTAGTATGTGTCCATAATAGCGTCATTCTCCACCTATGCAAGCTCGGGTTGGATGAATCTTGAGTTGACGATCACTTGACATCGATAGAATTTTTCATACTGAATTGTATGCCTAATTTTGACCAGTTTTTATCAAAGTATCCGTTGATTTACAGACTTAAGTTTATCTCCAGCCAGAACTCACTTATAGCTTCACTATAGACAGGTCTGTTTTGGGGCCCATTTTTCGAGATGTCCAAACTCTGGAATCTTTCGCCCTATGGTTTTCATAATGTTCTCGTCAAGGCCAGAATGCATTCACGGTACGGTACCACGTTCCTGTTTATGCTCCCAGCCGGTCTCCCATCGAGCTTGGGGGAAGGAGTGCAACCAATAGCTTTAAATCACTCCATGGCGTCCAGAGTCACAGACTTTGTCGACAATATGAATTATAATAGTGTCTTAAACTCTGAACTAGGTGTGGTCACTGTTGGCGAGTCGGCTGCGCCGGAAACGAACAACCTCATTAGTTGCTGGCTGGAAAAATTGCCCTCTTCACCTTGGGGACTGCGTCCTTGGTTACCTTGCCGTTTATCCTGGCTGGAATCAAGAATCTTTAGATGATGCATCAGAAGTTTGGAGCCGTGCCTGGAATTCCATTCTGAAGATAACCGCCAGTCGCCCTGGTCAATATATGTCTCGATAAGAGAAGCTGGTTCTTTGCTTCTGCTCTCTTCTGGGTAAACCTGTGTATGTCGGCACACTTAGGAGACCATAGAAGTCTTTGTGGTTTCAACGCCGCCTTATAAAAATCCTTTGGATCATTAAGAGCAGAACTTTCTCCTCTTGGCGAATTCTTCTGTGCTAAATTGCTGTGAAAGTTTTTTCGTAGCCTTGAGTTTGTCCTGTTCCTGTCATGTTCCAATCCGGCTCAAAAAATGTGCTCATAATGGCCATTTTTTTAAAAAAATACAGAAAAGTCCTCATAATAGCTTGATATGGTCAGTCGTAGTTTCTCGTAACGGTGGCGAGGTAGAGCCGAGTTCTTTCTTCTTTTGTAGCCGAGAATCCCTTGCCGGTCAGCTCATCTTATGAAAGGGGTGACTCAGATTTAGCGGAAACGTAATCCTACACAGATGCTTTCACTTGAGATCGTACGTACTTTAATTACTGTGAACGTTTCTGCACTGAACTGTCAAGTATCCCTGACTTGAAACTGGAAATGACCCACTGCGACATGATTTGGTTTGGTGAAAACGTTTCAACTCAAGCTAACGTCAAGTTCGTGTTTTTTTTCCGCCTCTCGGTAATTTGTTTTCCCCGGGTCATTTAGCCGCCTGCAAGGGGTGACGCCTAGTGCAGTTGTTTTGGCCATGGAGTTGGACAATTTAATTTAAGTAAATTACTACTGTCGCAGGAGCTAGTCTTAAATAGATATTACTCGTAATGTGCTTCGTTTGCAGCTTTTCAGCATCTTTTCCTAGTCTGTGAGAGTTGCATCATTTGCAGCAATTTCTTTGATTTTCACGCTTCCTGGCATCTGGTTCTTGTTGCACATACCTCCATATCAAAAAGTCCTGATTTTCAAGAACATAATTTAAGGGAAGGGATTGGTTGAGCGCGTATACTGAATCTCCATACTTTTTGATCGTGTATTGGAAGCAAAAGTTTTGGAATATGGGCCAGTTTAGTCAAACCTAGTCATTTCCGATTAACGTGAGCGATGGTAAAAGTTAGAGAGAGAAAGGATGTAGCCAAACGAGCGACTGACTCACAATTTTTTATGACACTACTAAACGTCTGCTGAAGCTCCAAGGAATTTTGTTTGACCTACCTAGCGCGGCACGGGTTTTCTTTAAGTACTAAAGGGAATTCTTGTACAGAGCTAGAGGAAAGTCCAGCTCGTGCGCTTTTTACGAGTCACTTAAACATGTCAATCCTGGCTACATGAGTTCCTAAGAAGTTGTTCTTCTGTCTTTTATTTTCTCCGTCACTGTGTTTGTCCATATTCTGCTATGATTGGAGTCAAGACGTTTTTTATCGCACTTAATTTCGAATCTTTATCAATAGAATTATTCCTCTGGCTAGTTGACATGATTCGGATGATCCAAATTTTCTTGAACCTATAATTATTTGTCAAACAGCTAATTTGTAAAGTGGATATCATTTGTTACGGTTGAATTTAACGGTCATCATGTCATTTTTGATTTTCGTATGGCTTATCATTCTTTAACCGAGTGAGTATTGGCTGTCCCACATCACATTGCATCTTTTCACCTTCGAGCCTCGGAATTCAGCGATCAACTTTCAGGAGAAAGCGAGACTTGAGCACCACCTATGGCATGGACGTAAACCTGGACAAAGAGAAAGTCCCTTAGAAAGTGGATTGAACATCTTGTTTGCGCTTTCAACCCCTTGGTGGCAGCACCAGTATCGGTTTCCAACTCACCATCCGACAAAAAATAATTCTGCACATACATAAAAGTCTGAGGCAATTCAGGTAGGTTGGACTGCATTACAGTTTAATATCTTCCTTTTCAAGCTTGAGTTTTTGTACATTTTTACAGAGATTTGCTGCTGTGTAAACTGTGGTAACTTATCACATTTCCACCGCAATGTTTCAACATCCATTCAATCATCACTCAAGTGATCGTTAAGATGGCAAGGTTCAAGACCCGAGTCTTGCTCACTGGTAGTGGGGGGGAGGAATTCTAAAATGCTCTGCATGTTTACATACACTAAACGTTGTTGCCGCTCAATCTAGACGAATACAAGAGTGTTTTTTGAGTATTTTAGTACAGCATTACATGTATGTAAATAGTAACAACAATGCAGTGCGGATATATATTACTTATTGGTATAACAATTTTCTATAGACTTGACAAGTTACACAGAAATTTCTTGAATTTGGACACGTTTCTTCACAGTTGAAGTAGGGGTTGATGCAGAATGTCTTTTGAGAACCCCGACCAGAGTTCCTGTTCCGCTAGGACTGGAGTAACCAGAATTGCTAGTTGGCACTTGCACACTTGAACTTTGAAGCTGGAAACCGCCGGAGCGAGGCAATGTATTACTGTCAGCCATGGAACAGGTCAGACCACGTTTTCCTTTTTGTCCGTCTAATCCATGCCCTGCGGTTTCTTCACCTGTCAAACACAATTCAGAGCTTGTACACTTCCGAACTTCTATAGACATTCTTAGCTTTCACACCTCATTACTGTCATGCTCCTGCTCCCTCTTCTCTCTTTCCAATCCCCTCTCTCTCTGTCTCCTCCTCCAAGTTTTCTCTCGCTCCCCCTAATCTGCAATTTCATTGAGGAGTGCTTGCCTACCCCAAGGATGCTTTGATTTACTACAAGGTTGCTGTGGATAAGACCCACCCGCACTTTGATTTAAGTAAACGTGGATGGATGGGCCGGAACCCATCAACTCATCGGTCATCATTGGGATGCAATCCACGGGATCTACAGGACCTCCGACACAGTACGGTAACGAGCCTGTCAAACAACATCGGCTATGATAAGGTCGCTTTATTTACTTAGTGTCTATACGCTATTTTCTCGGAATCCTTTCGGGCTCCCTACTCAAAAGAGGTGAAAACTTACAGTATTCTGGCCTGGGACCAGGCTTACCTGCTCTAGTGAGAGAATTGCAATTTGAAATTGACACGGGCTTTAAGTCAAGTTGAGCACAGGCAGCAGCTGGGAATTGGCTTAGTCCCATACACTCCACCATTTCATCTCCTCTCCCGTTCCCGTACGATGACAAATGGTGCGGAAACTCAGTCATGTTCGGCTCCCATTTATAGTCCTCCTAAAAATTTCAACAGGAAATGGGTGAAAGTTGAATCTCACTTATTGATTTACCATGCGACATGTCTTCCGGATGAAGATATACAGAAATTCATGATGGTCTTATCTCACCACATAACAGGTACAACGACCCATTAAACTATAAATTAGGTAAGCCTTGGCTAAAGTCTTGCCTTGGTACCTCAACCTAATTTGATTCACTTGATCCGCTTGTACCTTATCCGGTAACTCAGGGACCGAAGCTTCGTAGTATCGGCAAGGCCACCGTCTGTAGACTACGGATGAAAACCCTCGCAGTTGATGCCGGTGAAAGAAATAATAAAAAATCGCATTCCTCCTCAGTCCCCTCAACTCGAACTAAAGCTCGCTAGAATTCATGTCACTTATATGGATATATATGTCGATAATGGCCCTTCCTACCGATCTCAAACATAAATTAAATGTGGCCTTTTTAAAGGCACTCCAAAATACATTCCCCTTCCTGCCTGCCAGCTTTGTACCTTTCTGCTACCTGGTTAAGAGGGCCACTCAACCATAACGGTACATGTGTTGGAGGGAGTCGTGGTAAACCAGGCCTTGCTGAAAGTGGGTCAGATTTTCGTCAGAAGTGAACCAAGACGAAAAAGATTTTTATTTCTTAACAAGAAAACATTTTTTGAGCTTGTGCTGATTTTGACCCTGTTATTTTCCCACAGCTTCAGTCTTGGTAAGGTACTTTTTTTAAATTAACTAATTCCTGATTATTGGATCCAATGGAGTTGTTTGCTCGGACAAATCAGAAACTAACCTCATGGTAAGAGTTTTTAAGCGACATTCCGTTTGGCGATGACTGATCTTCACCATTGTGATTGGCCGGAGGGATGTGCGAGGCCTCTTTTGCGGTGACACATGATTGCGGCAAAGACGATGGCGTTGAGTAAAATGAGACAAATGCCAACAGTCATGGTGACAGTGAGAGCGGTGGCGTAGTCATATTCGCCTCCAAAGTCCATGCTGGATTCGCCTCCATTTTCATTACCATTTTGGCTGAAAGCAGGAAACATTTTTCACTTTATTTCCATTATAGTCACGGGGTATTTATCTTGTAAAAGTCTTATTCCCTATTCACACGGGCTTGTAGACAATTGCTTGCATTCTCCTTCCGAACTTGGCGCTTTCTCTTATTCTCCCTATCTTTTTGTCCACAATGCAGTTCTCCTACTCCTGCCAACCGTGCCCAAGTTCTTATCTACAGAATTATGTAAACACCAGCACTTATGAAAAACGCTAAAAGGTTTTATCAAAATTGTAAGGAGCAGCTGGACTGAACTTTGCTTGCGTTCATGGGACATGTACCGCGGTGATTACACTCTCAGCCCTTATACTCATCAGTCAGGAACTTGGTACCACCAACGGAGAAAGGCAGAGAGGCTGTATTCTGTTGCATAATCTTGGAAATTCCTTGCATATTGCCTGTTCAGGGATGAGAATTTCTGCTATCTGGGCGCCTGAGGCGTGCTGGTGCAACCAAGGAATCCTTCCTTATGCTTTATGCTGGAGATAGTAAAAGTTGAATTTCTACAACATGGCCTGTCACAACTTAAGAGGACGGTTTGAGTCCGATAGTGCTCGTTTTACATTTGTCTGGAAGTCGCTGGAGCGTATATTTTGCCTCAAACTTACTGCTGTTGCCAAGGACGTTAAGTATCGTCAAANGTGCTCGTTTTACATTTGTCTGGAAGTCGCTGGAGCGTATATTTTGCCTCAAACTTACTGCTGTTGCCAAGGACGTTAAGTATCGTCAAAGTGAGATTTTACATCATCACATTATTGTTTAAGAAGTGTAAAAGTTTTCTTTTCAAAATAAAAACGACACTTCCAAGTCTGCAACTTGCCAGAGAGCAGGTCTTGGTGCCTGGAAATATTACGGTGAAAGGGCCTAAAGAGAGAGACGGTACGGTGGAAACGTCGTAGAGACTCATGTGGCAAGAAAAGTTTTACCATCATTTCTGACATAATACACTCACTCACTTCATCTCCCTCCTTCAAAACTCTTGCTTGCTGATCAAACTCTGCAACTTTCTCTCTCAGCATTCGGTTGCTCTTCGAACACTACAGCCATCACTTTCTCCCACAGTCCAGCTATTCAAGCCTCCCTGAATATCATTCGGGATCTGAAAGACTCGTGTAGTCCCACACGGAGTCGTTGTCCGTGAGAAATGAAGCCAAAAGTCATGTAATAGAGGGTTCCGGTTTGGAAAAAATTTCAAATTTTTATCAAAAATAAATCATGAGTTGAACAAAGTTTAGTACTCGACGCACTTTGGAGGCATTTCTTGAAACTGCCCAACTTTTAGATACACACATACCCACAAATAAAGCCGCAGTGAGAAAGGAAAGTCTCACTATAAATCGTACAGGTAGTGTACATTACATTTTGCTAAAAACTTGTTCAAAAGTCTCTCCTGGGGGTTCATAACTTTAAGATTCTCAATGCATGTTCTGCGAGGGCGAGTCTGTTTTGTTGCTCGCGTTGAGTTTAGGAAATCCGCCTGGGACTGCAGCACAACAACAAAAATAGGCAACTTACACGACTCCATGCCGCGTTCCTTGAGAAAAGGGTGGGTCGGTCCCTTCTGGACACTCTGTTGTTGTCATTGACATCCCTGGAGACGTGGTTCCGACCTGCGAATTAGCTCCAGTGTATGTCAATCCTCCGTCGAATGCTCTACCTGACTTGATCCGCCATCGACTGCGGTAATGGACGCACCGGACCTGTGAATTAGTTCTTGTATAAGTTCACGTGGGAGTGACAGGGGAACTTGTAAACTGTTTTTACCCGGAACGGATTTAGTGCCGCTTTCCATATCTAAACACCGGGTTTTTCTATTCAATCCATTCATGCTGAGTTTCATTTCGCGGACGCTACGGCCTAACTTGAGGATTTTTTCCTTGTTAGCATGATACTCCAGGTACTTACCGACATATAAATCCGGATTGTCGTCAGGGAAGGAGTGATGAGCAAGAGTAACGTCTGAGCCACCGGGAAGGTGAATTTGTGGATATCAGGTTCAGCCAGAGTGCCATTTTATGTACACGGTAATGACTCCTAACCCGCGGTTTCGTCCCGATATTCATGTAGTACTGCGAACTAGGTTCAAACAAGTCCCAATGGAGCGGCCGCCCTCTTATGCGCTCTCGAGACGGCGAGTTCGAAGACGACGACGAGGAGGAGGAAGAGGAGGACGAAGACGAAGACGAGGATAATGACGAAGATGACGGCCCAAAAGAGCTTGAACTCCCACTTAGGCTAGACCAATCTTGATTATTTGAATTTGAACTTGCATCATTACTTCCGCTGCTTACAAATCCTAAGCTAGGTTCTCGTATTACTTGATTCGTATTCGGATCACTGCAAATACCATTCATGACATATCACAATCCTCATCCCATCTTTCACAAAGACATGAATTTTTTTCCCATTTTATCCCTCTTCTCCACACCGGCTTCTGCACCAGCTCAACCGAGGTTTTGCAAACTACCACACATTCCTTTGGAATCACTCACTCGTTTCCTGGTACGAGTGCTCAGCCGGCATGAGTCTCCCTTGCCTCAAGTTCAGTTCTGTAAGTCAGTTATCACTAATAAAGTCGCTTTTGAGCTTTTGCTTCCAAAAACCGTACGTGTATCCTACAATCACAATGGGAAATCCCGACTAATTTAATGTATGCGTGCAAATGTATTTTTGTAAATTCTATCTTTCCCCTTCCCTATTATCATGATGATGGAGCTCAAGTTGAGAATATGTAAGGGAAAAGTATCACAAAATCCCTCCATTTCCCTTTCACATATGTTATCGTCCCCTGTATTTGATCAAATTACTTGTAGCGTAATACGAAAATCAATAATCATTGAACTAACAATCTGAATCTAATCTTCCAACTCGGTATTCCTAAACGATATCCTGTCTTACTCTTATCGATTCGTGTTTCTCAGCGTTTCTGAGCTCATGTGGTATTGCAACTATTTATTCTATCGGCATAGAATCAAGCAGATCTAATTTTCTAAAAATACAGTTTTCAGCAAAAGTTTCAGCTTTTGCAAATACCCGTATTAGGTAATTCCCGTAATTTGCAATTATAGTGGAAATAGTGCGATATTTGTGCCGACAACCCTCGGTTTCCTTTCAAAGACACGCTGGTTCTCGTCCTTCCGATACAGGAAATGAAAGCACTGCACCGAAGTCAGCTTTTCCAAAATGAAAGTAGGTCTGCTAGGAGATTCTTGAATCGATCAGTGGAGACATCACAGGCCAGATTTGTTTGCCTCAAAATTACGACGTGCATGTGGAATGCTAATGCGTATGATGTGGTACAGTCCCAGCCTTTCATAATGTTTGTTTCCACTATTGAGAGAATGTTTCCCTCCTTGTAATTTCAAGAATAGCGTGTACATGCATCTACTTGCCCGCTCTTCAATATGAGTTTCAAAATGTGAACCACAACTCTACATAAGCTCTTGCAAACTGGAACTAAACCCAAGTGGCAAATCCAATTCCCACCTCTTCGGAATACGCATACCGTGTACATGGTAGATTCTGCCTAGAGAATTTCTGGCACAAATGGATTTCCTTCCTTAGTTCTGCAAGAAACCTGAATGATGTTGCCAGAAATATTTTCCAACACATCCACTGTGTAACACAACTTTCTCCATTTGTATCTAATGCTTCCTTGCTTCTCTCTGTCTTTCTGCTTCTGGTGAAGGTGAGGCTACTTTCATATCAACTCAACAGGGGTGAGTACAGACCTTTGTTCATCTACCGTTCTGGTTACTTCATTCATTCCATCTCCAGCCTCAGCCTCCACCACTGCTGTAATGTGGAGCTAACATGGTCAATGTTCTCAGACTTTCACCTGACGATGGACTTTCCCCCCATCCTTTGGGTCTTTTCCGTCTTGTTCAACCTTCATTCCAAGTCTACACGTGCAGAACAATATCTATCAAAAATTCATTAAACACTTGGCTAACTTCGTACCGAAGACTATGTTACAGGTCTATGAGCCGTAACCTGTATGCACTAAAAGCACGTCTTTTTACAATGTACGCGCGTGTAGTACCTAATGAGGAAATTCGCCGGATAACGTCTGAACACGGTTAGTACTACCTTTCGTCGGAATCCTCAGTTTTAATCCCCCAAAGAGATGAGATTATTCACGCAGCGGCTAACTTAAAATAGTTACTTGGAACTAGCTGCCGGAAGATACGAATATGTTGGTATGTCTGACTCGGTTGAGCGGTGCGAGCATGAGCATCCGTAGGAGGTCAATCTCTATAGGTTAAGGAGGGAGGTGAAGAAAGAATTCTTACCCGCTTTTAGCAAAGTTGGACAAATACTGAACAAGGGTTTCAGACACGACTGCATCTTGTTTACTAAAATTTGCTAAACTGGACCAAGGGGAGAGAAATTGTTGGTTTCCCAGTGGGGGTACATTGTTCGTCACTGGAAGTCCCATAACATAAGGCACCACATCTCCCTCTAGACTTCCGATGTCTCTGCAAATAAAACAATCGTCACGTCAAGAACAAAGTCAGATTAGCAGCTATCCAATTTGACAACTCTTTCAATCAGCATTAAACTACATGGGGATTATCCAGTCCCAGCACACGCAACATCCGCAAATTCCCAGTTGTGGTCACGCAACATAAACAAACACGCTTGTGAAGCTACAAAGAGCGCGAGCACTGTAAAAACTACTAGGATGAAAGAATGCTGGCTTTGTGAAATGATGAAAACCTTGCGACATCACTTGTGTGCAAAATTTTGCAAATTTTTTCCAAGACAAAGACCTTGAACCTTTTACAACATGGCAAGAGCAAATATTTACGAGAGTGGAAAACGCATCGTTTCCCCATCAGCAATCCCGCATGTTCCTTCCCTGGAAAGATTGCAGAAACTGTGCAAACAATGACAAGCATTCAAGGAGGATTGCTACGTAAAAGAGGCTTTTGCACGCAACAGTGAGTTTGATGCAAAACCGTTGGGATGACGACGACAAAAAGATGAAATAGCTCGAGAGAAGACTGAGTTTTCCCGCCACACTTGTTCACAGGAGTAGAACTAGTCCTATTTGCAACGTGGAAATTTTAACAATGGACTAATATAAATCTAGGCATCTAGGCAAGGATTCACGCAAGCAGCAGCTGCTTCCTTCATTTTACGAGGATGACAGCTCGTCCTGCACGTTGCTAAATTTAATTTGCAGGCATCTTCAACGTCAGAGTTTAGAATTTATGCCACATCAGCCATAATAAAAGATACAAAGCATCCGCTCATTTTTTCGCTCCGCGATATTCTCTGGATGCCAGCAAAAGAAATGCTTACAGGCATAATTCTTGTACCTCTCTGACGAATTTGTTTAGAGTGAGTACTCAGGCCTGTTCCTCAAGTTTCAGAAGAGAAAGTACTCTCCACTGGATGTTACTACAGCGTGGGATTCGCCAGAATTTTCCCATCTCCAACTTCCCGCTGCCCGTATTTCCATTTTTTGCACTCACATTCTGGTGCTCAAGGCCAGATGGTGCAACTACCCGCAATAATTTGACCTGTGAATACCAAATAGGCCTGGAAGAGGTACTCCTCTCCCCCTTGTATCCCACGCCGGTACGAGTGGCTGTAAGCTTCTAGCTGGCAAAATCAGCTTCTTTCTCATCTTTTGCAGGAGTGGATGGAAAACGCCCTTGGTTGTTGGTACAACCAAGGGAGATTTCCATTCTCGTATTAGTTACTTCTTCACATTATTCCCCGTCAAGGGTGTGCATAAGTTCTGTAATTATTTGCGGAGAAGTAACGGAGCAAACTGGGAAGATCATGACCTCATTTGCAAAACAAGACTGTTGCTTCATGCCCACCCATCTCAAGATGCTATAACGTCGTTAGACAAAAGAACCTGAGTGTGGTTATTGGCACAATCGTGGCTGAGCTTGTGCGCATGCAGGGGATATTCCCTCTGGATTTTACCTCGAAATTTTTTCCGCTTTCGTAAATATAAGATTTCTGAGAATCAAATCTTTTTTACTTCCTTTTCACTCCTCATGATATTTTACAGGACGCGGTAGATCCTCTCTCCATTCCCACCTCATCACCGTCCGAGCAGAAATCACGTTTTGAGCATTGCAAAAAAACTTTCAAACCACATTTATTTATAGATAGATTTGCGCTCAACTTGAGCTTCATTGTGAAACCACCTTCCACACCCCTGGTTCTAAGATTTCACACTTTTCTCCAAAAGTTTCCCACTTCTTTATCTTTTCTCCTCCTTTGTATTTTTTGTAAATGCTGATTTGAAAAAACCCACGGTTGCTAGACCTCTTTTTTCTCCATGCTCCATGCTGGAACAGCTCGTGTCTTTGTGTATACACGTTTTCCCCACTCATATCTTGCTTCGCTTCTGGAGAATCTAGAGCCACTTCTCTCCCTTTAGTACAACTCGTATCACACGGGGCATTTTTGTATCATTTCGTTGCTTGATGCTGTGCCACTTGTGTTTAGAAAGTGATTCGCTCGAATTTTGTCTCCATGCTCATATCCGCCTTCTTGTCGCCTGTAAACAATCGGTCGTAATAAATTCAGCCAAGGGAGAGGATGCATCAAAGTATACAGCACAGGCGTTTTGTAACATGTGTCATGCCTCCACGCATCGCTCGCCACTTCTGCTTTGAAATTTTCTTTTCACTTTCATAATGAGTTTTATCAACTGCTTAACACCCTGCGTGCATGCAAAACTTGAACCTTGTTAAACC
>VRMD01000680.1:0-22875 GCA_009872375.1 Sminthurides bifidus | reverse complement strand
AAGAAATATGAGCGTCACAGATGCTTTATTCCGAATATTGTCCGTGTCCTCTCCGTATTGCTCCAAGTAGAATTCTTTTCTCATCAGGGTATTGAGTGTGGCACAGCGGAAAGATAGGATTTCGCGGAAGGGTCGACGGAAATCCCGGTTCAAAGTCGCGTAGATTATGGGATTGAGGGCGGAGTTGGCGTAGCCCAGCCAATTAAACAGGGATGAAATCCAGTCGGGAATTTCCACATCTGAAAAAGTTCAAGTTCAACATTTTAAATCAAATTCCCTCCTCCAAGGTGTCTAAAAGTCTCTTACATTACTTGCAGCTCCCACACCTCCATTGTAGCTTGATGATTAGCCGAAACTCTCCTAAAATTCAGGCTTATTGCACCAGCTTCAAGTCTCAATTACTATGGCTCTGCACACCATTACCCAGCCATAGTCTGGTAGACGGTATGTGTCCGAAGGTGGGAGTGTTTGGCTATTGTGCATGACAGAAATAAAAGCTACACTGGCCTTTACTTGTATTGACCATCAGTGCCCGTCCAGTATTGAAGGGAAAACTGCTCTCCGATGACCAACTTGATTGGTTTTACACGCGGGAACCTCTTTTAATCCTTTGAGGATTTGAACGCTTTGTACTGTTTTCACAGGACAGGAATTTTGCAACGAGGGGACAACGATACCGAATTCGATCTGAGCTCCAGTTACGCCCCAAGTTCCGGTTCAAAACAACATTCAAGGACACCCTGACACTACCATACTGTAACTGTCACCACGGGCTCAAGTTGACCATAAGCCATAAATGCAGTTTTGTTCAATGTCGACAAGGGGTAGCTACGGACATGCAAAAGATTGCAAATGCAGCCTTGTCATCCTTCACGTCGAAGTGTGGACCGTAAAACAGTAAAATGTTGAATTACAAAATAAGAATATAAATCCAGCTAGTTAAGAAGTGCTCATCCTGTAGTGGATTTTTGGAATAGAAAAAGCTATCCCGAAGAGGGATTTCCTACATCTTAGGTCCTACATCCTATTTCCCAGGGAACAAAAGAGCTAAGCGTAGGAAATCTGTCTATTCGGACTTTCGCTCCGAAATTGTCTTACGATCCTAGCTTAGGATTTGAGGAATTAAATCTGTCAAGAATTGAAAGTCGGATCTGAGGCGTAATCACCGGAAAGTGTCTCAGGGACCGGAGTACAAGTAATTTTTGAGTCGAGGATCCTGTGACTCATTCACCAATAGGACTGTACCAGAAAATGGTTTAGGAAAACGACGACTTACTGAGTATAGGACGTGCCAAGGCAAGAACAAAAAACGGCAGCCAGCAGACTATGAAAGCACTCATAATAATCCCAAGGTGTTGTCGAAGCTTTGTGCTCCTTGAGTCCACTGAGAAGTTTCTCTGAAACAGACAAAAGGAACTATTTAAATATCAATACATTCTTGCATCCTTCACGAACTACCGAGTACAGTCAGGAGAACTATGCACTGTGACTGTAAGGACCAAATTATACAGGAGTACAGTGTTGCCGTCATGACCAGCCCCTATGCAAATATTAGCGCCAGTGAAAGTTAATTCCAATTGCTATCTCCTCCTCGGGTGACTTACGACTGGTGTAACTTGAGCATGAACTTCGTTTAGTAACGACTAAACTTCTTGAGTAACACATACGGATAAAGTCAACTTTTCCCGGAATTTCGCCGGCTTTTATGGCCCTTTCCTCTCCTGCTGTTATCTGTTTCGTACCGTATCCACTTTCCACCCCACTTTATCAAAACTAATGAAGGGTTGCGGGGCGGATTAGAAGTCATTTTTACACGCCACTCAAATGAAATAATGACGTACTCAATGCAGTGCTTCTCCATATCACAGCTGTCCAGCAGAGGACGGAGAAAACATCCATTGCAAGCACTCATTGTCCGAGGGAAGTACTGCCTCTTGTCTACTAAAAGTTTTCTGATATGATACAGCATCTGGCGGTGGAGAAATTGGAAGCCAAATGAGTTCTTCGGACATGAAAATATTTGACCCATCCCACGAAAATATAATAAACGAATAAGAGTATAGGCATTAAGTATACAATCTTCAGTACGGAAGCTTTTGATATCCAAGTCGTAAAATTTGGCCAAATGCCAAAGTGAATTACGGAGTAGTTACTGATACTGGGAGGCCATTATTTATGGCAGTGGACACATGCTTTTAGAAAGGTAGTTCATACTTTCTCCAGTCTTCAAGTCATGGACCATGTACATTTTAATGGGGAGGGTCAAGGCTGGCTATCGTGTCTTTAGATTCCATGCCCTGGTCTCAAGGTCAACAAAGTTATGAAAACATATACCAGGGGGACAATCAAACAATTTTAAGACAGTAAGGTGGTCCAACCCTCTTGAATAGGTATGGAGGTCAAGCAAGATGAGGTAGCCAGAACTAATATTGGTGTTGGATGCAGGTCGTTTGACGTTGCCAAGAACTACTTGCAGACCTCTTGAAAATTGATTTTTGTACGTGAAAAGAACGGCTTTTGGACACCGAAGGAACAAAGGATCCAAGCAGAAAAGAAAATCTGCTCCAGAAGAGAAATCTGCTGTAGAGAGAATCACCGTTTTCAATATATTTTCAGGGATAAGTGCCTTTGGCAAATTTTCAAGATGAGACCAGAGATTTTCATGTGGAGTAGACTAATCCCTTTAAGAAAGGAGGGATTTGAACTGGTTTTAATTGATGTAGATGGGATTTTTGACTCTGAAAGACGTACAGTTACTCAATTTCTTAGTTTCGGAGCCAAGAATAGTGGCCCGTGATGGAGCATGTGGCGACACCAATTCCGTTGCGGCCTACCCACTAATCAAATGAGGGGAGACCGCAAATAACCTTTGACCTTGAGCCGTACATGGAGACTTGAGCAAGAGCACAAGGATGCTGTAACCCGAAGACAGGATGGAGCTAAAAGAGATTCAGTTTCCTCCAAGCTACATTTCCCATGTCACTGCAAAGCCCGTCGTGATGATTGATGTACATTTGATTGAGAGTGAAAGTTCTCGGAAGCGTGGGCGTACGAAAGGAACGCTAGCTATAGGCTGGAGTCTGGTGAAATTTCCTTTCACTCCGAAATCCAGTCTCGGTAAAGGCGGTGAATAGCTGCGATTTATTCCCATCTGCTTCCGTGAACAGGGATAACTAATGGTTTGTTATTGGAAGGTTGATGAGCGGGAAGAAAGTGTTTAGTGCTAAGGAGGGATAATTCCGATGCATACGACAGTGCACATGAGACTTGTACTACACGAGATCAGGAGAATAAACTATGTAGTCGATGGAAGTTGAAGTAAGATATGGACAAGACACTGGGGAAAATTCCAATGTGTTTCTCCTCCTCCTGCTGCCTGTTAACATAAGGAGATGTTAGAATGGAGATAAACGTGTAGGGCATTACTAAAATGTTTTCTTAAGCTGGCAGCTGGATTTCTCATCTCCTGTTCCCAAGTTCATAAGCAAGAGAGACTGGGAAATGTGCTTGCGAAACATGAATGAAAGTATGGCGGCCCGACAAACGGAAAAGCAAATAACCAAACCAAGTGCGTGAATAACTGCTTGCTTTCTCTCCTTTCAGCACTTGGTGTGCTTTATTCTCAAAGCTGAGTAAGTAAAATTGTATGCAATTTTCTGAAATGTGGCATCTCTTCACGCTTTGACGAGCGACAACAGCCAGACATTAGCATTCAATTCATACAAACAGGCTGAATGCCAAGGAAGAGAGCACTTTGCAGACTGTACTGTTCGCAGACTGTACGCATTAGTCCGAAATCATGGAAAGACAAAGGGAAGACCTTGAGTGAACCACGCTTTCTCTTTGGACATTTAACTCCGGAAATGTTTTCCATATCCGAACTTTCAATCAACGACCCATTACGGGAGCGGAAGTGCTACAGAAATCCATCCGGCTTAAATCTCTTTTCCTCATGGTTGTCTGTCGCTCATCACCCGCGGAGGGAATAGGATTTTTCAAAGACCCATGTGCATTAGTTCCTAGAAACCCTTGTCATGCCAAAATCAAGTTTTTTTGCCACTGAAGACATTTGTATAGGTCAGTATAAGTTCGTATCGTATGAACGTGAGTCTCAGGGGCCATGAAAAGTACCAAGACTATGCAAGACTCTCGGCTCAGAGAAAGTGCTTGGACTTGTAAGAAAATATTTTTCCAAGGAGCACTTACCTCCTTAATGCAAAGTCAAGGATAAAATTGGTTTTGAGGGACATTTGAAAGCAAGTTCGATGGTCGATAATTGCGATCTGTCGTGGGAACAACTTTCTTCACAGTCACTCACTCCAAGTGATTACCCCGAGTTGCAAATATTGCCAGCCCCCGCACTTGCCAAGAGACTCGGTACCATTTGCAAAGTAAAAAGATTTGTCGTTGAGGCTGTCAGCTCAAAGTTTCGTACAATTTTTCAAAAACTGTGAGAGAAACTATGCCCTTTCCAGTTCGTATTCTCAAGTTGTTATTGCGTAAAAAAATTGATTTATCGCCAGTCAAAGTTTCAGCACGGTAACGTTACAAAGAATTTGAGTTGCCATCAGTACTGACTCCTCCAATTTCCATTGCCACTGTCACATTGATTGACGAATACGCCAATGCGGTGTCGCATGCAATAATGCAAGCATTTGGTTCCCTGAGTGCCTGGAAGACCTTACCAGACTAACCTCACGTCAATCTGCGTTACAAATTGTGGCACCAATTTCATTGACTGACCCTCCTGCCAGTGTTTGAGACAGGGCCGTGCACACATGACGTACAAAGAATGCCGGGCTCCGGTCCATCCAAAAACCGAAAGTTGCATGAGCACAAGCACTCTGGAAAATACGAACTGAAAGTAATTCTTCCACCAAATAACGTTTATACGATGGGTCCAAATCTTGTTTTCAAGTCGAGAATTCTCACATATACTTTCAGTGGATGTTTTCCAAAAGTAATGGGCTATAACGGAGAGTGAAAGTGGCGAAAGAATTCGCAGTTTTGCGTGAGAGGAGGCATGCAAAAAATTTAGTGCGGGAAAGACGTAACGCGCAATTCTTCCGCCGACAGCTATTAAATGAAATGCCACGATGTACATACTTTTTCTGGTACAGTATTTTCTATTTTTCTACCCAGGACCAGGTAAGGCTGTGCAGATACTTCCCTCCTGGCGTCTTGCACCGTTAAACATTTCCGGCCTGTGTGTTTAAATAACACATGTTGTGTCAACAAAATGGCGAAAAACATCACAGCTGGAATTCCACGCCAACACGTTCCATCTCCATGTTCCCTTCTTCATCTTTAAGAAAGGTAACAGGAGCTGTACAATGTACAGGATTTACAGCGGTCGTCTCTCGACCTGCTTTATGCATACGCATGGGTGTTTCACACATAACTTTATTTGCCACTCGTGGCTTTCACAGGTACTTACTTTCTACTGCTTAGTTTCTCACATGCACGGGAGAAGGAGGCTGAAAGTTTTATTTTTTCGAGCCTCATGATAAATGCCATTACTCCAGTCGTTCATATCCATAAACACCTTTGAATTGCTTTTCTGAGACGAAGCCAAAACCACTGCACTGGGCAGCTTCAATTACTGGGGAGATTCCAGCTCGGCAAAAGCGTCAACTGGAAAAGAGTTGATTAAGGCATGATGACAACCTCCTCTGCTAAAAGCAGACGGAGGAGACCCTCAGGTAGTGCTTTTGATTTGCACAAATGTAATTTCAAGCTGGGTTTTAACAGCCACGTGTATCTCAGAATTAGATGACAAGTGTAAAATGAAAAGGCAGTAGCACATATTTGGAGTTTTTCTACAATACACTGTGGCAATCTACCGAATTGAACGGGGGTTGAGGAAAATAAGGCCGTGAAGCTGAATAAGCGTTTTGTTTGCTCAAGAGGCATGTATTCCAGCTCCTAATTGGAGGCGGTTTCAAAGCCGTGCTTGTCACCAGCCTAGTTACCGTCGTGGTTGGCACCAACCATAGAATTCGTTCAGGAATCAGCAACGCGAATTAATCTCATAAAATAGAGGACAAGCACTCAGAGGAAACTTGTATCGAATTGAAAAGATATCAAAATGAGTGAGCACTATACCGGTAGTAATTTTCAACTTTTAAGCTATACTGATGGCATTAAGAGAATTTAGTTGCGAAACTCTTGGGAAACTCTCATGAGCAAAGTGCATGCGACTTTCATCAGAGGGGCTGAAGGCTGCATGCCTTCTGGTTCTTTCGTACAAAGAGAAAGCACTCGTGAAATTTTCTAATTTTAGTGGGCAAACAACCTCGTCGTCCTGGTGCGAGTGTTTGTTCTGGAGAATCTTCGGTTTTAGCCGTGAGTTGCGAATGTCTCGGGAGTTGGTTGTCCTAACGTAAGAAATAAGCTCTTGCAAGGGTACACAAATTGGTTATCAACCTCATCCTGTCTGTTCTACCTGCCATTGTCATTCTGACGAATTCTTACATATGTTACCCTCTGGAAGAGTGTACAAACCAATCCTTGTTATCACATTTGCAGAAACAAACTAAACATGATTTTCTTCCTGATACCACTAGCTAATGCTTGCTTTGTTCTCTTTCCTATTCATGGCAATTTGCCTACAGTGGATCAATCCATCGTGGGCCACAACGAACCTGCCCTCAGGCTCATAAAAATTGGACGCATGTAAGTTCCATACTTGAATATGAAATCTCTTGCTTGTCATTGTCATGAATTCTGTTCTAGAATTGCAAGCACATCGGGAAGCCAAGAGCTAACAAATTCCAGCCTTCACCCCGGCCATGTTTACAATATGGCCCAGGGGACCTTGAACAGCATTAAAGTAGGCAGACTTACTTGTTTTCAGCCCCTTGGCCGTACTCCGTACACAGGGGATGGATAGGGACTGACGGACGGATCGTGGACAGGTCCTGGATTCATGAACCGGTCTGTTTGTCTCGTGCTATTGGTTCCCGAACCTCCTGGTCGGTGGAGCGGTAATTCGGTATTGAATTACGTGATGTGAGTTTCACCGTGGCAGAGGACGTGGAAGAGCTTGAGCCGGATAATTTTGTAGTGACGACGATTGATTGCTGAGGCTGCTGTGGCTGATGCTGCTGGTTGAGTGACTGAGACTGATGAACAGGCTTCATGGGAATCAACTGACCGGGACTAGCCCAGCTGGGCGGAAAGGGCGAGGAGGGAGTGCGAGGAGAAATCGCAGCGTTCGACGGCGGGGAAGAACTGGACTGCCTACTCAGATTCGGAATGGAAGTTCTCGCTCCACTTTCACCAACACCACCTCTTAAATTTGAACTATTAGCTTGGAAATGAACCGGCAGGGAGGAATTCTTCTTCTTCCAGTTCATTTCCTTCTTCTTGTCTGTCACCACCCGAAGGATCTTTAAATACACCACGAGCATCACACACAGGGGGATGTAGAAGGACGCCATTGTTGCGTAAATCTGATACCTGGAAATTGTAACCGAGAGTATCGCTTTTTAATCTCATATGCTTTCATAATATCCATCAATGCATACTCCGAACACGTGGTGTGGCTCCGCCACACCACCCCTCATGTATTTTAATGAGCTCCAACTGATGGGAAATTCATACCAAAAATTTTGCGAGACGCTGCACGCAGGGTCCCCGTTGGGCGCCTGGTATTCATTTCCGAGAAGTAGGACGGGCGGAAGTGAGACGCACGCTGATCCCAGCCACACTACGAAGATGATGCCTAACATCCTTCGGGGCGTGGATCGGGCGGAGTAGTCGAACGGTGCGGTAATTGCTTGGTACCGGTCCACTGGAGATGCCGCATAAATTCAGGATTGAGGCCGTGCAGCAGAGCACATCCGCTACATGTGTTCGGTGAGCCGAAATTAATCATGTAAATTAACAAATTTGCATTTCAAAATTTCATCAACCGTAACATAACACGCTGTCGACGTGTCCGTATCCTTGTTTTCATGAGGCCTGTCTTCAAAGTCATGTCAAACAAGTCAACAAGCGTCGGCATGATCATAATCACAACTTCTGACTCAGAGCCACTGGACCTTAAGTCACTTTGGTAGGAAAACAAGGCCTGCATTCCTCCTCTTTCCCCATAGCTATGCATCAGTTCGTCAACCTAGTTGCCCTACTTTCCCTGGTATTGCATTTCTCGAGATTGCACCAGAATCCGTTTTCCATTGCCTTCATAGCTTTGCGTATACCACGTTTTTTTTCGGATTTCACTGCCAGACTAGCAGATTTGGTCAACCACCCCTTCAAGGGGTGGTGCCTTGCTTTCAAACCATGCGGCTCAAGACATTCAGTACATCCTGATAAGAGAACCCTTCAAAGCCAAATGGCAGCTTCCACTCAAGCATGTGAACGTGGACTCATTTCCACCTTCACTTCACACTCAATGATCTGGCAGTAATTCCCATTTAGAACCTCAAACGTTCCTTTAAAAAGCACCTAGAGGAGAGCAAACGTCCACCCCCATCTGCTATCGACCGGAGTATAGCTGACATGAGAGAGGCGATTTATCCAGCTTGGTCCACGTTCCAGGAGCTGTTCCTTCACCACTAGGAAAGCTTTATTTCCGGCAAAATTTCAAATGAGTTAAACTCAATTACCGTAACGTCGGATCCTATCAGCATTCCACGATTCATTTAGCATCGTGAAGAAAGACGCCCAAGCTACAAAATCCCTACGTGATGTTCGCAGTCGCTCCGCTCCTTTCACCAAGCACTGTCTTTACTGCTGCTACACGGCTATTTTCCCTCACTCACGACTTAATAGTTTTCTTCTCATTCCTTCAATCCACGTCCAATTCAAAGCAACTTTCCCTCCAAATGAGATAACTCTCCACGCCCATAGGCTTTCCTACAAGTACATCATCGTTATGTAGCCGCTCTCCCACCCTCATCAGCTTTCAGTGCATTAGTTACGTACATAAAGCTTGCTTGCGGTTATCCTCGCGGATTCAAACAAGATCACGTTGATTTTCAAGCTTTTAATGACAAGGCAGATCGCCAAAGCTGTAGACTACACCAGGAGGCTATAACACGAGCCGCCATTAAATCCTAAGCAGATGTGCTTCACTCGTGCGGAAAGGTAGAATTAGCTTGATTTTAAGGCACTTTATGCCCACAATTTCAAAAAGTTTCAAAAGAGACCCAAGACTAGGAAGATCCAGCTGAGCGAATTCGTGTCTTCGGTGGTAAAATTACAGCTCCTGGGAAAACTTCCATCTCCAGCTAATGAAGTAATGACCAAACAAAAGGGCGACCTAGACCCAAGACTAGGAAGATCCAGCTGAGCGAATTCGTGTCTTCGGTGGTAAAATTACAGCTCCTGGGAAAACTTCCATCTCCAGCTAATGAAGTAATGACCAAACAAAAGGCCGACCTGTAAAAGCGTGAACGTGCTAACCCTCTTGCTTTTAGCTAACTCAAATACGACGTAGTCCTAAAGGGCATTTCTAATTGCTCGCAGCCGTAGTTTTTCCTCAGCTTGTGGCAAGTTCCAGGCCTATGGGATTTGTAGACATGGAGGCATACACGGCCAGGACTTAAGCCACTGGCACTAAGTCTGATGTGGTACTTCAAAGCAGACCCTGACTTGATTCAGTTTCTTCCTATCAACACCGTAGAGAAATTGGGACGTGAGGCTCATGCAGGATGAAAATGTAGGTCGCCGACGCTATGACCCTGACCATAAGTACTTGTTTGGGGAAGATAAAGATCCTTTTTTGTTGGATTGCTCTGGATACGAAAGTGATTGATGAAAACGTCTGAGATGTTTTACCTACTTTGGCTCCTATTCCATGAAGTCTAAATGCCCATCAACGTTTCGACAGATTCCCGCTCATTCTTCATGCATAGCTTAAAGATTGGTCTTACTGACAGGGTGTAGATCGTCTCTGTGAGTCTTTTCTCCCAATATGTTAGAAAGCTGTCTCAAGTTTCGTGGTTATAAGCTTTTCTACCCTTCCTTTTAGCCAACCTCAATGCCTCCGTCAACTCCGTTTCCAGTCTATTTCGAACATCAGCAGTCACTTCGGTCACTACTCAAGACGAGCCTTCCAACAGTCATTGAACACAGATAATTCACCGACTACTGCCCTGATTGAACTGTAATCACGGTTCAGATAACCTGGGTTTCCTGAATCGAAGATTCTACATTTAGGATTGACGTCCGTGATGTAATACTTTCTGATTTTTCACTGTCAAATCACCCAATCTAGTCTATGGATTCCGAGCTCTGTTCCATTGACTCTAATCTTCTTCACAGGTCGATGGAAAATCTGCATCTTCTGCATCCCTCACTTTCATCTTCTGCCTGGTGGAACCTGAACACTTTTTGCTGATGAAGCTAAAATCCTACTCCTACGCAACTCTGATGAATTTCCATCCTTCTGTAACAAATACTCTGCAGCTCTTAATTTGTCACCGTGTCCAAAGCTCCTAATTCTAGTTCTTTTAATCCCCCAATGTCTCCCACCTAACCTTGGGATTCTCTCCTCTGCTTTCCGTTAACAATTGCGTGTCACCATAAACATTCCTCCACAGAGTCTACGGAAGGTAAGGGTCATTGAACAAGAGAACCAAGCTCCATTTACCTGAAACCCACAGGTCGCAAAAACTATTGTTCAATGGCCACTGGCCTTGGTAAAGCTCGACGACAATGGCGAACGGCATCACAAAAACCGCCACAAACAAGTCCGACAGAGCTAACGACACCAGCAGGTAATTTTGCGGCTTCCTCAGCTTCCGCACCAGAATCACAGAAATGCACACGAGTAAATTCCCCACCACAGTGGCAATCAAGACGAAACACATGAGCAGAATTGCCACCCAGGAGACACTGAGATGATCCGGGGTGGAGGGGAAATCCTCCCAGTGCGTATGGTGAACAGAGTTGTCAGCCCCCAGTCCCGGTCTAACGAGTCCGGTCACTCCATCAATTCCCCCCACCCCCTGAGTATGATGTCTGTCGCCGTAATTATACTCGTGTTCCGGTCCGAAACTTTGATGTTCCGTGGTGGCAGTCGAGCTGCCGAAATGCGATAAAGAATCCAGGGAATAGGACACTGTGTGAAATTCCTCACCGGCTCCATCTTCATAGGATGAGAACTCTAAAGCTTCCGATGTCATGCTTTTGTTCCCGGAGCGGTATGAATCCAATGTTGGCAATCGCTCTGCTCCTGACAGCAGGAAACGGCTCACGGCCGGAGACAACGGCATCGCCGAAATAGACATGATGCATTTATCACAGCGGATGAACGAAGACAAGGAAATGTTGCTCTAGTCACACAATTAATGGGGTTGGAGTTAAGCATCGTGGCCTTTGTTCCCTTCCACTGTTTTAGATTCACGGCTCTTCTCCCTGCACAGCTTAGGGGGTGTGCAAAGCTCAAGGAAGTGGTGAAACGAGCTGAGAAAGTACTACACTTCAACACTTGCTTTGCACTTGAAAAACTCCCTGAAATAATGATCACATTTGTTCATGCTGCAATCTGAATCTCACTCGGTAACGGCGGAACACAAGGTAACCAACCGGAGGGGTTGGTGTCCCACTCTAAACTAAACGGACGGAGGATGGAATGTTCACCTTTGCTTCGTAGGAGAAAGTTTGCTTTCTCCGATGTGTGATGCGCGTGCCGCTCCTTTCGCTTCCAACAGACCTTGTCTTGTCTCTTCTCCGAGGTTTTGCCACAAGGAGACACCGAGACGGCAACATTCGTCCAGGAGAGCTGATTCCTGTCTGCGGTTGCTGGTATGCATGTCCACATGTGTGAAAACTAAGCACGATTTCCCGCTTCAGAATCAGACTCAAATCTTTCTTCGTTGGTATCTGCTTTCCTGACATCGGCAGTTTCTAGAAATGCAAATGATATTTTTGTGTAAAGTAACTTTGCCTTTGAATTGGTCTTTTGGTCTTGTTACATGTTGCAATGCATTTAATAAGAGAGGAATCCAATTCAAATGCGTGTCTTACCTTCATTTCCCAAAGGTTATTCTATCACTTATTTCCACTCTGTTCGGGTATTTCTTTTTGTGACCTTTAAGGCAGAAAAAACCTAGCAAAACAAAATATTGAATTACACCAAATCATTACGAGCTGTAACAACGTCCAACAACTACGAAGACAGTGAACACTGAGCCAACTTCCTCGTTACATGGCACAACTAATGGCTTCGCGTGGGTGTATTGCTTGCACACCACTTGCGAAATCATTGCTAATGCACTCGATCAAAAATTGCGACTAGAGTAAATAAAAACTTTTTTATAAAACATTCAACCCGCACAAAGAGAAAACACACCCCTGGATCAAAATCCAACCTACGAACGGTAAAACTTGGTAGCAGGAAAGAGGCAGGAGCTCACCGTGAGGAAAAGTTGGCGAAAATAATAATGATACTAAAATTGAAACCAGTTCCAACTTTAATAGCTTGTGGCAGTTCGAAGAAAAGTTTCTCTGCAACCGAGCTGTTTTTGCAACCACACCAGGGTGTCTTTGCTCTTTGGTCCTTGGCTGTATCTTCCAATATTCCAAGCTCCAGCAGGTACAGCTCCAGTTACTGCTACCCACCCTTTCTCCGATCATAGCTAATGGTTTGTTTGTATCGACCATCTACTCCATGGCTGACATGCTGAATGAACAAGGTTTGACAAGATAATAAATGGTAGTGCTATTCATGTTCCGAACAAATTGCAAGCTGAATCAGTTCATATTGCAGGTCTAGAAACTACATCTTGGACTAACTTACAACATGATCGAATGACTAATCTCATTACATCTATGCCGCGTCACTTTCACCGCTACCATTGTAACTTGATGATCTGCAGTCTTCGAGTAAATATTCGCAGCAAGCCTACATCCTGGGACCGAAGCAATAGTAGATTTTCCTGGCATTGGCAATTTCAACTTTTAGCAAGGCAAGGACCGATCCCTTTCTTCAATAAAAACTCAAGCTGTCTTTCTCTCTCTCTCTCTCTAACTCCAACTTTGTTAGCAACAGTTTCTCGAAGCTGCGATTGACGATATTGCTTCGTAACCGGATCACTTTTTCGCCAGCTTTGAAAGGTAAGGAGCTTCCCCCTCCACCTTTACAGCCAATTTCCTCAGGTGTCCGCTTCGCTTGTAATCCTGCAGGGAAATAAAATTTACCAAGGAGTCGCTCTGAGGCACCTCAACGTAAACTTTCTCCAAGTTGAGAAAGGCTTTACGGTCCCATTCATTCTCTCCCGGGGTACAGGCCCCTGCACTGACACTTACCACTGACTGTCACAGGCTCGGAACACCAAGTTGGACCAAACACAGGTGCAAACTTTAAGCTCCTTTTTCAAGGTCTAACAATGGCGAGGAACTAGCTGCTAAGGAAAAATTGAATTTACAAAGTTTCCAAGCGGATAAAAGAATTTACATAAAAAAGAGGAACAGACACAAGCAAAAATCCAAGTTTTCTACACAAAACTTTAAGCTTTGTGTGGAACAAGAAGTTCTGATACATGCTTTGCATGTTGTTGAAATACAGCGACGGTGTATTTGAAATACTGTATGGATTAAAGTGTTACATGGCAAGTGTAACTTGCATGTTGCACTTTTGGCTTATGTCTTGAGTATATACGTGATCTTCAAAGTACGGGGTCGAGTTAGACTAGTTACAGGCTACAAAGAGGTCTTTGTGTATGCCATATAAATATGTCGGCTTTCATCAGACTTTTCTATCTTCCTGCTCAAAGAGCTTATGGAAGCGAAAATGTTTAACAAAATTTTGTGTTTGTTTTCCAACGTATTTTTCTTGCAAATACTCAGGGTCTGAACTCTCTTTAAGCTTTAGAAACTAAAGTTAAGGGTGCTATTCCTTGAAAGAGGGAATTTTCTCAACTTGGTATTTTTGGATATTGAAAATGTAAGTATACGGAAAAACTTTCTTATTAGTTGCAAAGATTTCACCCGCGTACTAATTCATAGGTGAAGGGTACAAGTGAAATGAGTCGTATTTCTGACAAAGCAAACATTTCAGCAAAAGTTCTAGTACAACAGACATGATAAAACCTTTTCTTTTCATATTTATAACGACTACTGTACTTTACCCAATTCTAAACCGTCGAAACAACACTTTCTTCATTATAATGTAGCATAACTTCGGCTCCAGTGTAAAGGGTGTGAGCCTACGTTAGATGTAACGGAGTAATCCGATCATCGTTTGCAATTTCCTGCCTCTTGTTATATGGTTTCGATAGACGTCCCATCCAAACTGGACTGAAATAAATTAAAATCAGAAACATGGTGTTAATAATGAATATTTGAACCAATTTTAAATACTGGCTGCGCCTCTACTGCCTTGCCGGCCTTTGAAAACCGTGTAAATGTTCGGCCTTTGGACGGTTTGTACTTTTCGCAGTATTTTTCTAAAGCCTACATCCTTCCTTCGTGCTGAAACCTCTGGCCGCAATATTTGTGTTCTCCAGGCTGCCAATGACAACAAACTTTTAAACTCGTGTATGCAATCTCTTCCTGAGGGACTAAAAGGCCCTGCTGGAGCTTTTTATCCTTTGAAAATTGATTAAAACACCAGGAGATCGTATGACATTTTTCCCAAGGCTACTCCATGCTCTCCTGTGGTCGCATCTGTGTTTTGCACTAGAGTGGCAACTGTCTCCTGACGGTTTGACAGCTTCACAGTTCACGCTTTGCCAGGCTAAGAAGGAAAACATGAAAGCATTCATCAAAGCTTTTCGGTTCTTGGTGGGGGATAAGCGGTTGAAAGAAGGGTTGGAGACATGAGGACGGAGGTCGATAATGGTCGTTGCCGGTGAAGCTTCTTCCGGCTTTGTTGTTTTCTCCACCATTATTGTGTCGCCACATTGTGTGTTAATTGAATTGAGCGGGAAAGAATGGCTGGAGGAGGTGAGAAGTTGATAAATGGTAGGCGATAGGTAATGATTTATGCATTTAATTTGCGGCCCATCCTACGAGCCGCACAATAGTTGTCTGTTGACAAGGCCATGGGGATCGAGCGAGTGTGAGCTACAGATATAATATTTGCGAGCCTGGTTCAACAGGAGGTTTAACTCTTCTGCGTAAGTTTTCCCTAGCTACAAAGCGTCGCTGACCTGGCGATCTCTTCAGGTCTGTAGTAAATGTACTAGAAACAGACCTTTGAAATGGAGGCCGTCAAACGAGCGGACTGTCAAACAGTCAACGTTTGTAATATGGCATGACATGGGAAAATGGAACTTTGTAAGCTTGGCTGCAGCACTTACCATTGCCTTGAAATGAAGTTTAGTAAATGTTTTTAGTCTGATTCAATCTTTTTCATTAGCATGGGAAACGTACAAAGCGTCGCTGACCTGGCGATCTCTTCAGGTCTGTAGTAAATGTACTAGAAACAGACCTTTGAAATGGAGGCCGTCAAACGAGCGGACTGTCAAATGGCCAACGTTTGTAATATGACATGACATGGGAAAATGGAACTTTGTAAGCTTGGCTGCAGCACTTACCATTGCCTTGAAATGAAGTTTAGTAAATGTTTTTAGTCTGATTCAATCTTTTTCATTAGCATGGGGAACGGAGAAGGGGCGACGGAGAGTCCTGGTAATAGTTCCAGCGTGTATTTGTGGCCTGCTACTGGTAAAATTTCGTAATTTCTGACAAAGTGTGTTGCCGCAAGGAAGAGGGACGATTCAGCGATACTGTAGCCAATACAATCGCGTTTGCCTAAATTTTGATCATAATATTAAAATGAAATCCAGTTAAAATATTGGTAACAGTTGTCAACATTGGCATGAATGACTAAAAGACGTTTAGCGCCAGCTCACCTGTGGAGAAGGCCATAACTCGGTCAGCGTTCTTGATGGCTCCTGTGGCGTCGATAAAACGCTCTGGACGAAAGTTTTCAGGGTCGCCCCAAAAGCCTTTGTCCATATTAATGCTGTAGTAGTTCATCATGACGCTGGTGTTCTGTGTAAGACAAACAAGGTTCAAGGGTACATGAACTCTCATGGAGTTTCAGAAAAGTGGCAATAATAGATAAACTCACTGCCGGGATAGTATAGCCATTAAAGTTTGTGTCCTTAAACACTTTTCTAGGCCCGAAAGGCACGATACTGGCTCTTCGTAACGTTTCCAGGATCACTGCACGGCAATAGGTCAATCTAGAAAATTGATCAAGTGGAATTGTAGCATTATCACCAGTTTTTGATTTGCTACGTACAAAGAACTAATTTGGAAATGGAAAGTATTAGGAAAGAGTTAGAAAGTTTTAATATGTCACACGCACTTTCCCCGATCCTCAATCATTATGTCCGTCTGTGATCCAATCGTAGAATTGATCTCGTCTCGCATTTTCTTTTGCACCTGTGGATGCATGATCAGGTAAAGAAATACGAAGGAAAGCACTGTGGACGTAGTTTCTATTCCAGCCCAAAATAGGTCGAAAACTATTGCCATGAGATGTTCATCTAGAGATTGAAACAAACCGAATTACAAATTTATTAGATGATCTCAATCATAGCATTAATACTAGCCGTAGAAGAGGGACGGACGTGTGATATTGGTACAAAGAGCTTGATAAGGTTACCGGAGAAAATGGAGTTACGATCCCCGCCGTCACCAAGTGCCTTCTGGGAATCAATAGCTTGTAAATATGCTTCAATGAAACTCTCCGGGTTGTCTTTGTAGGTTCCTTTTTGCCGGAACTCTTTCACCAGATTCTACGAATGCAGATTAATTTAACGAACACACGCGATCTGTTTTCACCAAGCACTTTTCACTCAATCGAAATGAACGACGGAAAAGCTGGAAGGCAATACTTCGTGACAAGAAAAATGTAAAGACTAAAAGACTGGTTCTCTTTAACTCACTTTCATGTGCTCCTGTAGGATTTTGACGTACTCATTGATCTTGTTTCTTCCTGTCAGACCTGGGCACCAGTCGAGAAGAAACGGAAAGGCATTACCGATACCACCGGCAAATTGCATTGAACGTGTGAAGTCATACATATATTTAGCAAAGCTTTGTGCAGTTGGATCCGTCAGTTCAAACCGTTGTCCACTCACTGATGACCACACAATGTTCACGGTTGGAATCATGACCAGATCCTTCGGCTTTATACAGGCGGTATTGTCCACGCTAATTTTGGAGTTTATGAGCTCAGTCATTGCTCGGAGCTCTCGTTGAATAAATCTGTTAAGGTCAGGCCGTTTTGCGAATCCAAAATCGCGTAAATGTCGGACTGTGAATCGCCGTGAATTACGCCAAAAGTCACCATTCGAATTGATTAGCCCTTGAAGAAAATGGAAATTGATAAAATTATGTACACAAATGCAATTTATGCGTAGCGAGCGAGCATTTAAAGTAAAGGCATCAACTTCTCGACTCACCCCATGGTTTCCCATAAGTCCTGTCCAATAGAAATTTGTCGTCCACACGACTATGAAAGTCCTCGCTTAACAACGCCTTTTTTACAGCATCGTAGCCGTTTATGGTGACTATATAATCAAGAAAGAATGAATCAACTGGTTCTGATTGTACTCCGAGCCAAAGGGTCTCACATCTGAGAGTGTAAGAGCTTACCTGAATACGTTAAACCTGTTTGGAAGAAGACAACTTCACCATACTTTTTTGAAATCTTTGTCAGGGCTAGAAAGGCGTGAGTGGCGTCCTCCATAAAAATTTGAATCAGGTTTCCGACAATGGGCCAACGAAAGGGTCCTGAAATGTAGAAAATAACTAAGCAAATCGCTGATCGAAGGACTGAAATGGATGATTAACGTTTGAAGCGGTTAGGTCGTTTTTACCTGGAGGGATATTTTTAGGGAGTTCATTTCGTTGATAAATCAGGTACAAAAGGGCGCTTAAACCAGCGAGAAATATTAGGTGCAACATTTTCCCTTAAAATAACAACTATCCTGAGCTCTGTCGATTGTGACATTGAGCGTAGCAGTTGGCAACTAAACAGGAGTTATTACGTGAACAAGAACAATCTCTGCTGGACAAACGCAAGTAGACGAGCAAAAACGGATGGCTTCATCTGTCGTATCTTCGTGTTTAATTTATCAGACAAAACTTGCGAGTTTTTGTACATTTTCAAGGTCGACAGTTTCTCACTTGAGCAAAATCTAAATATAAAAAAAGGCGTCCAAATAATTCAAATAAGCATAGACTCAAACAGGGGATTAACGAATACAGATGCATTAAATGTTACCAGGTAAATATTACTGACCAGCTCAATACACTAGATAACAGAGTAACATGCATATAGTACCACGAATGTAGGCACAAGGTGCTGGTATTACAAAATACTGATGAATTGAACACAATGTCATTGAACGTACTTATTCGTGCAAACCTGAGTCTGAATCTATTAATTTGAATTCGCGCATTTTGAATCACATATGAAATCACAAGCTGCTGGATGCAGACTAGGACTGCAGTCGGAGTTCAGTCTTCTTCCTGGCAAAAAATTTTGAGATGGATGAGACCACTTGTCCGAAGCTTTGGCAAGGTTGAATTCGCTCCTGTATCCAATTGGGGAGCAAGGCTTGCTGACTGGGCTTTTCGTATCTAAAATCTACGAGTAATATAACTGCATAGTCATTCGCATGTCTAATTGCTCGACCAATGGACTGGTTCACCGCTTTCGAGCACATATGCGTCAGTAAAGCATCTCCTTTGCCGTTTCCCTGCAAGAATAAAGATCGAATAATTCGTGAATAGTGGTTATCTTTGAAATATGAGACTGCTTGAGTAATGTGTAGACCAGAGCAGCTTTGACTTACATAGTTTTCGTTAACGAAACGAACTTTTTCTTGCATTTCGATACTTGCAGTATTCGGATACGGTAAACCAACTACAATGACGCATCTGCCGAGATCATCACTGAAGTTGATTCCTTCGCTTAATTTTCCTCCAACCACAGCAAAAAGTAAAGCCCCATTGGTGCTGTGTCGAACATGACGAGAATACTCTTCAAGCAAAACATCTGTATTCCCACCTCTCGGCTCTCTGAACACCTAGAAAAGTTTTTCAGCCGTGAGTTTTAAGTCCTTGAATTTTGACGGTCAAGCACTGTAGCTATAGTTTTTTTACCTTTTTCATGGAATTTATTTTTTCCATGACGCCACTGGACTTTAAAAAGTTGTAAAACTCATCTTCATAATCGTACGAAGGGAAAAAACAAACAACACCTCCGGGAACGATTCTAATAGTATTCAGTATTGTCTGGCCCATTTCAGCTACCTGCAAGATTGATCTTATGAAGTAGTTAGTCTTATCGAATAAACATTGCATTGGATATCGAAATTCTCTACTTCAAAATGGTAAATATTTACAATTGCTGGAGACTTCCTATTTTTATACGTGAAGTCGAATGTAGTGGAAGACGGTCCTTTAATTACTGGAATGCACATTAGATTGTCTTCTGGTATAATGTGATCGCAAGAGAAGTACTGAATTCGATCATGGCACCCTTGAAAGAGCTGATCCGTTATGTCTTCGTATGGTTTCATTGTCCCACCAGCTAAGATTACACTCCTATAGACAATTGAAATTGAAGTTAAGACTATTATTCAAAAGACCGCTTTTACTTCTTACAACTATGGTCACCGATCGTTATAAGTGGAAATGTTATCAGGGGTTAGGAGTTACCTTGCGTCTTTAATTAATGGCTGGAAGTGAGGTGATACACTTAATAGTAGAAATCTGTAGGCGCTGGTTTTCTGGTCAATTATTATCCTTCCATGGGTATCAACAGTTTTCAAGGACTTTAAGAACTCAGCAAAGGCCAAGACAGATTGGGGTCCTGTGATTTTTAATGTTGACGCTTGTTTGCTGAGGTTGTTGGATGCTGGTTTCGAGGTAGGGTTCTGTGCAACTGAGTTTTGATCACCGGACTGAAAAGCTATCAAGCGCTGCTGTTGTAAAAGGTAACCTTTGAGCTGCAAAAGAAAGAAACAAGTAGAACAAATCTATATAGTGTACCCTAACCTAACAAGCAATTTGCTTTGTTACATGAGTCAGTCTGTTTTCAGCGTACTTTAAATACTAGACGATACTTGTTGCAAAATTTCTCCAAACTGTATATATCCTGGTTTTCAATACCCGCAGCCAGCTTAAACTCCTGTATAGTGAATACTTTCTGCTCTCCTGGTTCTTTCAGTTTTTTTTCTGCAACATTGAAAGAGACATATCGAAGTATCGTTCATTAACCAATAATTAATGTGATTGAAGTTTAGCATACCTTCAACTTACCCAGAAACTGCAATAAAGCTCTCATAATAAATTTTACTTGCTTAACGCGCAGAAGATTTTTCGCATTGAATCTTGACATAAAGCGCTTTAAATAAGCTTCCAAGCCTGCCGCACAATCTTGCAACTGTTCGACGTTTAATTGGGTCGAATACATGTTACTCATAGATTCAATTATGTTGTGAGCCTCATCCAGGAGAACGACAGACCCCGTAACATTCAAGCCAATGGAAGTTCTAGTACTTGAATGAAGAATAGTGTTATAAGGTAATAGCACCATTTGAGCTTCAGCTGCAGCTTTTCGAGTAGCGTAATAAGGACAACCCTTAACTTCCTCTCGGCCAATGGTTACAATGTCTTCTATATCCATAGGCTGAGCCAATATCTGCTCATTGAATCAGAGAGGCATAATTTTAGCAACAAAAGCTGAAAATAAAGCGCATCCTTTTGTTGATTATACAAACCTTTTTCTTTAGCTCTTCGACAGCACTCTGCTTGTAATACGGGCATCCATCACAGGACTTCAACTTTTTGCCTTCACTCGTTTTGGTACCCTTCTTCTTTTTTTGGAGTATCTAAGCATCTGAAAAATGTGCAGACATGAAGCATCAATGAAGAGATCAAATCAATGTTTCGCTCTTTCAACGGCAGCTAAGATTACCTCTCATTTATCAAGGTCGAATTCTTGAGCTTGATAACCTCTGGATTGATGCACAAATTTTGTCTTGATCCTAACGTCGTCACCGTGACTTTGTCTTCAAACTTCGTACGCTTCAATTCTTTTACAAACTGACTTAATTGAGAATGAGTCCGGGATGCAAAAATAACCTGCAGAGCAAAGAAAATTAGTACAACACTGTAAATTCGGCAACAACATACAAACTCGTTACACTCCAATGAAATAAACTATAGTGAACAACACAACATAGCTCCTACATTATACCTTTGTATCTCGAAACTCGGGCTCTTCTTCAATTTCATTTTCTGAAAAATCTGAGTCCGAGTTATGATTTTCCAAAGCATAATCGTCATCAAACGCGTCTCCTAGATCGTCTGGCTCGTCAGTTGATATTTTGGAAGCGTCCAAGTTCTGATTTTTCTGCGACCGCACTCCTTTGCTGAGATTGTCCTTCAGAGAAAGAACCAAGCTTTGCTTCCTTCGTTCAATAGCTTTGTGACGTTTGGCGATCAAGTTTTCTAGAAAGTCTAACTCTCTCTTCGCTTTACAAAACTGCTCTTTCTTCTTTCGAAGCTCCGCTTGCGATTTGATCCAGTTTTCTGCTTCTTGAGCCAATTTAGCTGTAATGAAGAAGCGTACATGTGATGAAAAAAACCATGATAATTTACTTACTAACTACTACACCGAGCTTCAAATCTAGATAAATTAGTACTTTCTGCATCCAAATCCATGGACTCAATGAAGGTACGCAGCTCTTGAAGTCGTCCTGCTTCTCTTTTCTCCAACCAAGTTAGGGAGCCGCATAGTAAGCTTAATGACTTCCCCTTAAAATTAAATCATAATTAGGATTAGATCACGTAAGACATATGTATGATCAATTCAAATAGACTGGTTGCGCAAATCGTCAATACAACTTACCGTGCCAGTTGGACTCTCAAAAATACCGTGTTTTCCATCTTCCAGAGCACCAAATAGCGATTTCATAAAATCTATTTGAATTGGGTAAGGTTTAAATGGAAAAGCAAAAGTTTGCGGACATGTCAACTTGTTTCCAGAGGTAACTGAGGTTTGCATTATTTCAAATTAATGGCTATTGTACACCTACACTACACAACAATAGTAGGAATTAGGAATACTGCGAGCTTCCCCACCCGAATTTGCTAGCGAAAAATTAATTCCTTGAGTTAACATGAGTGAGACTGTTTGAATTTATAGATTTTCATGAAAATTCATTGAATAATTTCTGTGCTGTCAAACATATTACCGCTAATTAATAGACCTTTTAACAGAAAAAACACTTGAACGCAATTTAAACCACAAGATTTTATTGACGCAGGCACGTGCAAAATCCAGAGCCGTTGAAAACTGAAAAAGCAAGGCGCAATGTTAAAAGATAGGAACAGAAAACTCTTATGTTAGGACACGGTACTAAACATAAAGCTTCCTTTATTGATACTCTGATAGCTTCCCATTTACCAAAAAAGTATAACAAACCATGCTATTGCATATTGAACGCATGTATCAAAGTGTACTTTATTAATCTTCCGAAAAATGACAGAGGAAGCTTTTTGTTTAGTACCGTTTCCTGCCATAAAAGTTTTCTGCTCCTATTCTTTAACATTGGCCCCGTGCTTTTTGATAGGCACTTCTTTGGCCTTGCTTCGCAAGCAAACTTTTGCACGTGTGTGCCTGAATGATTGCTGCGAATTAAAACCGACTTTTAGCTACTTCATAACTGCCTCGTTTAATGTCTTAAAGATGTTTAAGATGTGAAATCTGACCATTATAAATATTCTCAATATATTATGATCTCTTCTTGCCTGTTCGTCATTAATGTTAGAGATTTGTAAAAATTTTTCCGGTTGTTGCTTGTGAAGGGAGAATACTCTACAATCCGTTAATTTTGTACCTTAATTTTCATCCCTAAAGCCAGCTGAGGTCAGATTTATTCAGCAACT
>VRMD01000679.1:0-22895 GCA_009872375.1 Sminthurides bifidus | reverse complement strand
GCATCGTCAATTGAGCCTCTTAGAGCTCCGCCACTACCTGCAGGGACCACCTCATTCCTTATCGGCTTACAGTGGTGCCGAACTACTCCAATACTTACTACAGTACATGTATACCATCAACAGCTCTCAGGTACCTCAATCAAGGCTCACGTCCTGTCACTTTTCAGCTTCCGTACATTCAAATCCCAAACGTCGTCGACTTTCTCCAACCGCATCATCATCCACCATTTGGCATCCTCATTTTCTTCCCATGCATACCTTCCTTGTCCATAAGGCAATCATTAATAATTAATGTGTTTTCTTCGGCACGGAACTAATGTAAAAATATACCGTTTATGAAATCCAAGCCTTCCCTCTTTAACCCTCAGTTAAACTTAACCAAGCTTAGGAGAAACTTGCTCAACTTTCACCATGCACACATCTGGTGCAGGCAAACTGGCAACTCCCTCGTGCAACAGTTCTTACCTATGCTCTTTCATTCAGATCCTTTTGTTACAAGTTTTATATATCCTGTTCCTCTCAGCCCTCCTATTCTTGGCTGGGAAAGCCTTCCTCCTGACTCCATAAAGAGAACCGCACTTATCTCTACGTTTCCGTACGTACGCTCCAGCTATTAATTACTGTCTTCTTACTCTTCTCACCCTTCCGTGGAGCATGGCGTGGAATCATTAAACTCTCGTGTAATTTTCATCCCGGTAGCCAAAATTACATTTTCACAGATTCAACTTCTTGCAACTTTTACAAGAGTCGTTACTCCTTAAGTGGATCGTGGAACAATTCCTAATTCCTTTCTCAATTAGGTGGTTTTCATGTACCCATGTGCCCAGTGGTCCTTGATGAATTCCTATGCTGTGCACCACATCTGAAGATTTTACACCAATCGTAACTCTAGTTTCGTACATAAGCCACGCCACAGTCGGGTTCCGGCTCTACACTAATCGACAAATGGTCGTAGAGCATTATTCTGTAAGCTGGAAAGCTCACAGGGCGCCAATTGGACGGAGGAAACTTCGCACTTCTGGTATAAAAGCCTATGTGACCTCAAAGGTCATCGTGTCATTTCGCATTATACATTGTTAAAGAGGAGTACACTTACTTGATCGTCCCATCAGCTTGACGCAAAAATGGGCCGGAAATAGGCCGAGGTAGCCGCGTTTTGGTACTTTGCATCGTTCTGTGTACGAAGTCAGCTTGGCTTGAAAGGGATCTTCGCAATGTGGGTCACTCCCATTACGAGATGAGCAGGTGAAGCAACTGATGCCATCACATCCTGAAACAGTCACGGTATTTAAATTCACTTTCAGGAACAACAATTTTGTACCCGTATGATGGACAGGTATTATTGTCATGCGTAGAGAAACTATACACGGGGTAATTGCTAAAAGTCATTTGATTTCTAGTAAGAATAACATTCATGTTAAAGTAATTGAATTCTAATGCTTTGTACTCACCGTGCTGAGAAATGATGAACACTTGAAGCAAAGTGGCAATCAGTTCCACCCTCATTTTGGTACGGATATTGCGTCGTATAAAACCAACTTGAAAAGAAACTGTCACTATGAACTCAATCTGAACATGATAAAGATTAAGTGTACGACCTAAACCTTTAAGGAGATTATCAGCCCACTAGTCTTGGTTGTTCCGTTGGAAGCACGGGCTCATTTGCGCTTTGTTACAAAGGGGGAAATGTTTGCTCTCCTACTCTTGATGGTGACAATCAAGGAGCAATTTTCACACGAACAGGTTATCGGGCCATCGGTAGTAGTACGAGTGAAAGTTGTTTGCCAGATAATACAAGTATTTACTTTCTCCACAGACTTTTATTGATGGCTCGCTGCGATACTACCAAGTGAATTAGGTGCGTACAGCTATGCAATCGTAAAAGCCAACACCTGACTTGGAATCACACTTAATAATCCAGCGCCGACTTACTCATGCGTTGCGTCAGGTAAATTCTACCAACTGTTATTATTATACGTGCCCACTGACTATGCTGAAAACACTCTTTATAGAACCGGATACATTTTTCCCTTCCAATCTCATCAAACACAAATAAATCTGAGCTCTGGAGAAGGAGCCAGGACCCTCAACTGGTGCAGTTTGCTCAACAAAGTTGTAGCGAACATACCACCTGACTGCAGAACCTTGTACTTTCTCCTGCAACAGATTCCTACTCATGGTCCAAACACGGCTTTCCCTCCCCGCTCTACCAGTGGGCTTTGCACTTGAAGCAGTCGGAGGCAGGAGAAAGTCCGCCGTCCTTCCATGCGAATACACTTGTCTCTGTGGGAGAAAGTATTCCAAAACTTCCCGCTATGGCAGTAGTTGTTCCTGCTGTTTCCACTCTCGCTGGAAATTCAGCCAGCCAAGGGTAGATGATAGGGCAGCTGCGTGTGACAGGAACTTTTGGGTCTGGTTTTAGACTTGCAACTTGTACAAGTTATTACAGCGAAGGAGAACTTGTAGGATTGTAAGGTTCTTCGAATCCTGGTGCAAGCACCGGGAAGAGAGAAACAGTTCCTACTTTCATTTTGGTATTTCGAGAAAATGGTTTGTTTCCCTTGAAATGTGAGGTTACTCGTATTCTTCCCTGGTCTTGAACCATAGGAGCCTGACATTCTGTTTCTGGCATTGCCCTGGTATGCGGATGCATCGAGAAGAGAATGAGCTACTGGAGTACTACTGCGTGTATATGCCCTTCGCGTAACAAGTATGTTGGTGAGCTTCCGTTTCGGAGTGTGTGAGAGAGAGTACGGAGAAATTCTCAAACTTTTTCCCTCCATAACCTTCAAAGAAGTATAAAGTTGGGCAGGAAAGGAAACGATGGCAGGGTGTTTAGTTCATTCACTGGTATTTTCCTTATGCATTTCTTTCTCTTTTTTTGTGACTTTTTTACCCACTTTTTCTCAGACTTGTAGCCTCCTTCGGGGTTTCGTCATTGCGTACTCAGGCATCTACATATGTGCATTTGTGCAGGAGCAGCATGGAAATTGACTACTTTTTCACACAATCACAACATTATCTTTCCTTTGAAACGACTCTGGAGATGATACCCTGGTCGCATTTTTCCAAGCCTCAACGACTCTTTTTATTGCCCCTTACACCATCCGTCGGAGCGACACGGATTATGCAAAAGGGCGGATTGTAAATCTGCATCTACCAGCTGGTTTGCACGCATAAAATATTTGTCCGATCACAAAAGGGGTTGCACAGGATCTCACACTCCATGTAGTTTGTAAGCAGCAAGTGTGTTGGGATTTGCATCGAGGTGATATGAGTTAATGGCTTGTACCTGAGGAGAAGTTTCCCCGTGTACTCTTTGTGTGTCGGCGGCATTTGCAACTTTCTCTCATCAAAGTATGCGCATTAATAGGAGCGGGGAGGGAGCAAACAAGGTGGGTGCGGGAGGATGACGAGAGCAAGAGCAGCAGGAAGAAAGCGGGAGGGTTGGTGAGCGTATTGATTTTAGTCCCACTTCCCTTCCATCCCTCCATGCATCCTGCCTCCCGATCATCCGCAATTAACTCCAGTCCAAAGCACGCTCCACTACCAAGTAACAGATGTCTCGTACTTCTCCTGAATTCCCCAAATTATATCATCATCACACTGCCAGTACACAATGCCAGAAGAGAGAGAGAGAGTCTCCACAGCCTTCCGACTCTCGGACATAGGACACGCTTCAGCCCTTGGTCTCACCATCGTACGCCACCACCACTACCACTTAAACCCAGGAACGAACGTCAGTTCCCAAGCAAATTCTGCGCCATCCCACAGCTTGTTTCCTCCTTTCATCTGCCACATGCTCGTCTCAAACGCTTTCTCCAGCCAGCGTCGTTAGCGAATCTGCCACAGCAGCTCCTACCCCCAAGCTAAACTTGTGACGATAGCAATTCCTGACTGCGGAACTCGTCGATAAGGCAGTAAAGTAACGTTTTGACGGCTACGGCCAAGCTTAGTCTTCAGCAACTCTCTAAACTCCTTCCGTATGCAAGAAGTCATTTTCTTTCAATCCTCATTCAACTACATGCTACCCTTCTCGGAATGAGAGTCATGTGATGAGATGAAAAGGCAAATCTATCCTATGCAGTTTTGCACCGTCTTTTGCAATTCATGTTGAAAGAAAGTAATTCTTCCATTCCTATAGTTTATCGTCCTGGATGTTGCAAACGCACAAAACATGTATAACCGCTCGCAAGCAAACCATGCATGAGCCGTAGTAGTTGCTACTATGTATGTACCGCTGCCGCTGGTATTTTCACCGGCAGTACTAGTTCCAGCAGTACGTGGTAGTCGGCGGTTTGTGTACATGGGGTCACAAGGGATGGGATGGACATATTCATTTCGAGAAAGTTGAGAGAGTCGAGTCTATCTGCTGACATTAGCATTGGAGCTGATTCATGGAACGGGAAGAAGGGATGGATGAAGGAGAAAAGATGTAGCCAAGGTAAATATTATTGTTAGCATGCATAAAGTCTAAGGAGACTCCTTGCTGCATGGCTGCATGCATACACAGGCTGGTGTAGTGGGTGCTGGAAATGAAGGCATTCTCTTCTTCTTCTTCTTCCCCGGATGCTCCTCCATGTAAGCCATTGCCAAGGCTCCAAAGACGGCTTGTAAAGGTTCTGCTCTGTTGCAAAGGGTTGGTAGCCTTGCCTTGGTCCTTCCGCTGCAAGACGGAAGGAGAGGGAGAGAGAGAGAGAGCGCCACAGAACTGGGGAGGGAGAAAGAGGGGGGATTTTTTTTCTACGTCAGTCCAAAAATTCCCGAATCGGTGTGGAAGGGAGAGAGGTATGTGCTCTCCCTTCTCCGCCACCACGAACACCACAAACGGTTGAGATCGAAGAAGGAGGTGAAGGAAGCGGGCGATAGAACCGACCAACGAGAGGAGGCAAGCAAGCTGGCGAATCCGGGCTTCATTCAATCTTCTCCGTCACACAGTCTTCGGATCATCGGCATATCATGCATACGTACTGCAGGCGGGAGGGTTACTTTTCTCCACATGCTTTCCACCAAGTCCCTGGTCGTCTCCCCCACTCGTCTTACATACACTTGCTTTTACTACAGACCAGCCACAGCTCAGTGATTCAACAGCATTGAGCCTGTTTGCAGTCAGGCAAGAAAGGAAGCCAGCGAGCAGGCTGACTGGCTGGCTGGAAGACTGAAATTCTGGGGATCATGCTAAGGTCTGCATATTCACGAGACATTCTCCCTATAGTTTGGCATGGTGAGAGAGTTCCGTCTCTCTCTCTCTCTCTCTCTTTCTTCAATCCGATATTTCGCACTTCATCCGCTCTTCTCCCTGTAATTCCTTCCCTCCTCGGCTGCCTCCCAAGTTTCTTCTATACCGGGTCCATCTCCGTATACATAAGTCCGGATTGTAGTACAACCGTTCTCATCCAACCCTCATTCCTTCCCGGTCTCTTCCATGTGTATGTCTGCTATGATGTTTCCCCAAGTGTTGCGGACCACGGCTGCCGCCACTGCACACGGTCCGGGTAAGAAGACGACGACGACGAGAGAAGAGGCTCGCTTGCTTCCTTTAGTTTCCCACTAGTTCTTGCATATAGTGGTACAGGCAAGGAAGCATTCTCTCTCTCTGTCTCCCATCCGTGCTATAGCATGTACAAATTTTCCCTTGTCTCTTCTCCACCACGGGTACTTCTCAGCTCCGACTTCGGCCTTTCTCTGCTACGAGAATCTCCTGCGCTCCGGCAGCTCACTCATTCGGTAATACAGGGAGAAGAGACTCTCTCTCACCCGCTTCCTCTTTCGTCTTTCTCTCGCTATCGATCAATATACTATGGTGTTTTAGCCAGCCTAAAAAGTGTAATGAGAGAGACGCGTAACACTTCACACTGCCCATTGCACTCAGCATCTAAACAACGGATTATTTTTCCTCGTCACATATTACGCACGTAGTTTTCCCAAGGAAAAAACATCCTTATCAACCACCATCACTACGCTACTCTCAAACACCTCGCAACGTTTTCCAAGTCGTCCAGCAGCTTCTCATCCACAGCTCAATCGTCTTCCGCATTCAAACTGTGAGCCCGAATCCTCCGCCTGTCTGTCAATCTGTGACTGTCCGACGGCAAGTTTCTCCAAGGAGGATTGCACCGAAAAATTTATTCCAACAACCATCCGATTCAACAGCTTCTTCCTTCCCTACCTCCTGTCTCCCATCGTCATTTTCATCGCTAATCATTCCAGTCAGTCTACAACGGAGTGTGTCCGCCTCCAGTCCCACTTTCAGTCCGGCATTCTCAGTCAGTCAGCTCAACTTGAACTTGGCTTACGTTCTCCACCTCATATTTCTACATATCCCAATAAACATAACCGTAATCGTTCACAGATCCCTCTCGCTCGCCGTGCCCATTGCAACTCTACTGCTGCTGCTCCTGCTGCTACGGCTCTGTGTTTGTGTGTGGAGCAAAAACCCGCGGAACGCAGCTCCTGCCACAACTTTTACTGCTTGAAAATTTCATATTCACACACAAAAACGTGTCTCCGATCCTACTCAATCTCTGTTTGCAAATAAAACCTCCGACAAGACCGAAGTGCACGCACTTCCTCAGTGCTCCATAAACACTAAAAAGTAATCACCTCTTTTTTTTCCTCTACGACAGACTACAATACGTTTCCCCACAGTCTCACACAAAAGTTCTCAAGTGCGGTTTAACATCAGTGCTACTTCCACAAGTGACTGCTCCGGTCATGGATTCTTATGGCCGGAGGTAAATCCACGGCCAAATCCAGGCTTCCGTACTCCCATCTACCTCATCAATCCATCGCGTAAATAACTTGGAAATGCGAACGCTATTACCACTTCACTATAGTAAAATCACAACGGGAACGACATGACAATCCAGTTTGCAAGTGCTTCGAATCTCCTTTAGAGGCGATCATAATCCTGTGCTATTTCATCGATTTAACTCTAACTACCTCATCGTTACTTCGCGAACTGAGAGAATACTTCTGTTTTTCCTACGAGTTTTCTTCAATCAGCTTATGGTGAACCACTTGGTCTGTTCACAGTGATGAGTTTTAAGGCCGCGTCTCACACGACAAATCTTCCATCTCGAGTGCAGCAGGGATGAATGAGACGAAAACTTTGGAGAAAAGATCCACCACGGTTTCTTTAACGTGTTGTGCTAGTGAGAGAAGAATGATTGGATGGAGAGGTTACGTTGACGAAATTTAAAAGAATGGAAAAATCAGTGTAGACCGAAAGGAAGAAGACATAATGTGTATGCAAGGCATCTTTGTTGAATCCTCAGTGCATTTTCACCAGCACCATGTCTAGATTCACGGACTCGGCGTACGACAATACAAGTGCTTTGTGGCAGCCATCACAGAACTATCCTCCGCCTCCTCCTCCGGGATCATTAGAGCAATCGTCGTCGCCACACTTCGCTAACAATTAGTAAGAAGTTTGCGTGGATTTCAAATTGACAGCACTGCTGCAAAAGAGAGGGAGAGAGACACAGAGAGAAAGAGAAAAAAAGAGTTGGGTCATTTCCCCGTCAACCTTTAGAGAAAGATAAGAGCAGAAGGGAAGCCAGAGGCAGAATGCAGGTAGCATCCATTTTTCGAGAAACGGCAAAGCTACTCGGAGCCTCCATGGATGGGAATCCGATGGATAACAATTCAAAATAGTGAGCATTTTCACGAAACTTTCTCTCATGAAATTATCCGCCAGTAGTTCAGTACAGTAGTAAAAAAATATATCAAGTAGCAGTCCTTCCTTCTTGCAGACAGTTTTCTCTTTCAGTCGTAGTAGTACTACTACTACACTTATGCATCCAGTTCCCAAACCAACTCTTTCACTTTTCAACACACACACATATTATCTACGTACTCCTTACGCTCATCCACCCTTACACCACCGCCATCCATTCATTCATCCCGACTCCTAACGTTTTCATCCCATAATTCAGCCTTGTCACAATACACACACTTTTTACAGCTTACTGCCAATCCACTCATTCCCTGCTTATTTTCCTGCTTTTTTCACTCGTACCTACCTACATACTCCTAACGTTTTCATCCCATAATTCAGCCTTGTCACAATACACACACTTTTTACAGCTTACTGCCAATCCACTCATTCCCTGCTTATTTTCCTGCTTTTTTCACTCGTACCTACAGCTATTACCTATTACGCCATCCGCATCTCTTTTTCCAGCTGGAGCGTAAATATATGTGCTTTCTCCCAACATTCCAGCCACATACAGCTTCAGTTTCCATAGTTACTTGTACAATGGCTCATGCAGTTTCGGTCTTGGAATCCTATTACCACATGATCTGTCCTTGCCATTGCCACTATGCCATGCTCACACCTTTTCTGTTTTCCGCTCTCACAATTCACTTTGGGAGTAATAACATTACAAGTCGTAAGAAACAATTACTTTTTTGTCTTCCCCTCCCTTTATCTGTGGATTATGCTACAAAAACGGCACTTGGGTTAACGGTAACCGCTTCAAGAATGTCCAATATTTCACCCCTTGCGCTACCCCAACAGCAGCAACCATGTCATTCAAGTAAATGTAAATATTTTACACTCAACCAAGCCAGTGTTGAGGTAGTGCCTCGATAAAGATGGAAAGTTCATAAACGTAAATTGAGGAATGAGTACGAGTTTCTGCCGTCCTCCAACTTCCATCTTAGTTGGCCCATACTCCGTTTTGAAGGTTCGGTATCTCCTATTCAAGCTCAGTGTAGCTGATTTGAAGAAGATTTGAAAGACCCATCATAACATTCGTAGGCCTCTCAGAGTCAGAGGATTTCTGTCTTGTTCTTTCCGATACTGAGAACGGAACGTGTGCCGCAGCCATCTTTGGACTCGGTGCTGGAGCTGGAAGGATAGGGTTTATGCTCTTGGATTTCATTGATGCCTTCTTCCGCTTGGACAGATTTGGATTATTTTTGCCACACATGTATCGGACGGGTGAAGGAAAAAGTTGGTTCTCCACCCCTTTCCGTGGTCTGAATGCTTGGAAAGTGAGGAAAACGGCAAGTTTCCCAGAATGAACGAGTGCATAGCCCACAAGTCCTAATTTAAGGTTAAGCATGGTTTGTAGCTACGCATCGGTTGTAAATCCTGGCACAGCCTCTTGTATTCTGTTGAACTTGAACTATTTGACAGGGTATACATCTTCCTTAAGAGCATGTACGTTCAATACGTGACTACTTGTATGAGCTTGCCAAATTTTTCCTACGGCTTACAACCACTGTCGTATCACGCTCTTCCAAGTCACTGCCGTTCTCTCCCACTAATCGAAGAACGCTTTCGGAAAGATTTCAAAGTCTATTCCAACTCCATGTGTACCTTTCGTCCATCCGTCCTTTCGTTAATGCGGGGGGAAACAGCTTAGGTAATTTCTCCAAACGCTTTTCCATTGGAACACCAGGCTGACTGCGGCGCTAACGAGTCATTCTTCCACCCCTGTGTTACTCTTCGGTCGTAAAGAGTTTAGCTTCCAGAGCTGAATCCAGACCACTTTAGGAGTAAAGGGTCGAATTTTGGCAATGAAGCTTTTAGGAGACTTTCCTCCTGCTTTTGAAAAAGTTTCCACCATTTTACTTCATTGTCAACAGCGTCACGTGACTCGAACGGAAGAGAAGGACAGAAAGAAGGGCACTTGAAGCTACTACGTGTACGTACTTCGGTTCTTTCCGTTGGATTTGTTTGCCAAGAGACGGGGTGGTATAAAAATTCAGCTTCGAATGAGTCAATCGACTCCACAAATAGAGAAAACAATGGCGACGACGAATCACGACGCTATGCATGTGATTCCATTACTGTAGGTACGAGCTCTTGGGTTTCACGGCAGGAGAGTTCCGCCATGCATAATCGCGTAAACATACGCAAAACTCATCCCTTTTCGCCATTTCCCACTTGACTTGCAGGAATAGGGAATTAGTATTGATACTAGTAGAAACTTATGTTAGGGAACAAGTCCGTAGGCACCGAGCCTGTACGTACTGTGACTGTATCGATATCCTGGGCTGGACGTGAATGGAGTGGCTCGCAACAAAGGAAATGCGTTGGCAAATCATGTGCATGGAGTCGTTTGAAGCTCTGCTTCATAATTCAATAGCAGACCATGCACTTATCTCTGTTCAGTTCCGTCATGACGGCTTCCAACCTGATGCACACGTACTTAAAGAACAAGATGCGAATTTTGGCAAAGTGTGTACTATGTGTGTGTGTTTGGCAATCAGGTTTGGATTCGATCCTTCCTTCATCCTTCTGTTGGAAAAGGTGTAGTTGGAACAAGTGGCAAGTGGCGTCAGTGCTGACTGACTCGTTGGATTCGAGCTGGCAATTCACATTGTAGCTGGTTCCCAGAGCTTGTTTCCCGAGTAACGATTTCTCGGTCCACAACCATTTTGAGAATACAAGTAACGAGCTTGGCGCACAATCAGCCAAAGGATAGCAAGAACAGAGTCAAGATCACTTAAGCACGCTACTGTTCCCCCGTTCAGGGGCATCATGCATGTGTTAATATAGGAGTAGGAGTGCATGGAACTCGCAGTCAGATAGATCTTTTCTTTCCGTTTCTTCTTCTTCTTCTTCTTCTTCTTCCCTCCTAGCACTCTCCAAGGAGAAGATGGAGAGAGAAACGCAAAAGAATGTATAGGAGTATCTGCCCGTGGTATCGGAAACTCTCCCGCTTCCTCTTCTGTTTTCTTCCCCCGATTTTCCTTGTTCACGAGTAAAACGCTTGTAGAGGAGCATACATACATACTCGCGTTTACTTTTAGAGGAAGGAGGTAACGAGAGCCTTCCACCATCAGACTTGCCAGCTTAAGAAACTGAGGCAGGGGTAGAAAGAAGGAGAAGAAGAGTGCAATTTACGTTTTTAATAATAGAACTAATTTAAGGCATCTGTTCGTATGTACCGTGTTTCAGCTGCTTAAAACCCGGGAATCAGCCTGATGATGGCTACGAGACGTGTGTAGATCCTTCTGCCACCACGCTCTGCAATCCCAATCACGCTGAGAGAATGCTTGGCTCGGCGACCGGCATGGACCATGGTGGAATGAGACATGTCCCCATGGATCATCAGCCTCATCACAACCAAAATCATCATCATCACCAGCATCAGCAACAGCAGCACCATCCTCACCACCACCATCTCCCTCCTGGACATCCCGGATCAAGGCCCGGAGTCTTACCCGGCATGAAACTAGAGCAATACAATGGCGATCCGTACAGTTTCGTCGATGAGCCAAATAACGTCTGTTTATCAAATATCAATATGAATAATCACCTACCTCCACAAGCCAAGAAACGGGGACGGAAGAAGAAACCCGATTTGTCGGCAGCGTAAGTGAATCATAAGTCATTTCTACATAATATTGCAAATGCTCACCTTGTCCTTGGATATAAGCTATAGAGTTAGAGAGAAATCAGATTGTCCTTTCTGGAATCCAAAGTCAAAAAGTTAAGGCTTGTTATAGTGGAGACTTTGCGTTTCACCGCCAGTCTCCTTTACCTTGTCATTTACCGTTGTCAACCACTATAAGTAGAGACAAACTGTAAATTCGACACGTACATCATCATTGCCAACGTTGGTTCATGATGTGAGGACTGCCTAACAAGAAAATGTTTACTTTTTGTACGCAGGATGAACGAATTCGGAACCATTGCAAATCAGAACAACCGAAGTAACGGAAATAGCAACAACCAAGAACGGGAGTTTCTACCGCTAGATGTCAAAGAACGGAAGCGACATGATAGGTTCAACGGCTTATCAGAGGAGGAAGTCTCGAAACGAACCGTTCCTGATCATTTGGCACCTAACTTAGATATAATTATCGTAAGTTGCCAAGCATTTCATGCTCTGTAGTGTAGTTGAGGTTAGCTCTTGCCAATTTAACTGGCACGGAGTATGTACATTTTGGAGAAATTGCAGCAAATCCTGTAATTCATGTACATTCACATATGTATTCGGAGTACATATGGTATATTCTGTCTGCAAGTTGATAAGCAGTTAATAATATTATTCCTCTCTTCCTCAGGTTGGTATTAATCCTGGGTTATTTGCGGCATACAAAGGTCATCATTATGCAGGACCTGGAAACCACTTTTGTAAGTCGTCTTCAAAGAGTCTCACAAGGCAAAATGCTGTGGCTTTAAAACGGAAGGAAGTTGGTGCATGTAATTTGATTTGCTGTTTCCAGGGAAATGTTTGTACCTGTCCGGAATCGTTCCAGAACCTTTTACCGCAGACGATGATTCAAAGTTATTACGCCAAGGGATTGGATTTACGAACATGGTGTCTAGGCCGACGAAGGGGAGTGCGGACCTGACCCGCAGAGAAATCAAACAAGGAAGCAAGATACTGCAAGAGAAGTTGCAAAAGTATCAGCCAAAAGTTGCTGTTTTTAATGGAAAACTTATTTATGAAGTTTTCTCCGGCAAAAAAGAGTTTCCGTTCGGACGACAGCCGGAGTTCGTTGAAGGAACTAATACCGTAAGTTTTCCAACGACTTCATTTAGCTAATGAATTTAATGCATTTGGAAGTGATGACAGAGACTTTCTGTGCTCAACGTCCTTACTTGAGGATGGACTAAATGAATTTGTTATCTGACATGGATCTCTGTTCGATTTCAGTACATATGGGTTATGCCATCATCAAGCGCTCGATGCGCTCAGCTTCCAAGAGCTGCGGACAAAGTACCGTTTTACGCAGCTTTGAAGAAATTTCGGGATTATCTCAATGGACTGATTTCGGAAATAGATGACTCAGAGATTGTTTTCCCGGACTCGAAGCCAGTGCCAAAGAGTTTGGCCCCACCCGCAGAGCCGAAAAAGACTGCGGAATCCAACAATTGCTCAGCCAGAGATGGGTCTGAGAACCCCAACTTCCTTCCAGATCCCCCCAACAAGAAGAAGAGGGGGAGACCGCGAAAAGGGATGGAGAAGCATCCGCCAGCTCCCAAGAAGGAGAAGAAGGAAAAGGTTCCCAAGATGGAGCCGAATGCAGATTTCAAGAAATGTGCTCCGAATAAAATGTGTTACGAGAATGGAGTGTCTTCAGGTGGAGGTTTGAAACGGTCAGCCGGAGACGCCCCACCTGGGGAGCCACAGCGGAAACGCCGTGGTCGTCCCAAAAAGAGCAAGCATGAGGGCAACAGTTCGCCGTCCTTCTCCATCCGGAGCGCAGGAACACCGGATATCATGATGGAAAACGGTAACCACAATATTCCAGTCACCTGCCAACCTCCAACAGCGTCGTCCGTCAGCAGCGGTTACTCCACAGCAACAAGCACTGAAGAGAGGACGAGGAGTCGCGAGGAAAATGGGTCTTTATCAAACGCTGGGAGCGGCGGACCTTCCCCCTCTCACCATTCGTACACAACGCAATCAGACTTATCATCCGAAATTAGCGCTGCCATCTCCTGTGGCTCGCCGCCTCAATCACCTCTAAATAATCATAGCGATAGTATTTTTGATGGCTTGTCAGGTGTCCTCAACCAATCCTCGAGAGAGGATGGCCAAAACCCTCAGCACTATACCAAAATGGAGACAAATTGCAATCCCCCCTCCAAAAACCACATGTCCAACGTTCAATGTAACCAAAACAACGTCACCAACGAGAACAATAACGAGGGGCCTCCTCCGGGCATGTACATGAATTCTTCGATGGAAAATCACCAACATGACCTACCACCATTCAACCCGTACCACCACCCTGGTCTTGACAGCAGTAAGATGCAGAATCTAAGCCGCAATCTTCACTACCAGACACCACCAATGTCAAGAGGTGAGCAAATGCAAATTGTCATCAGCCGAAAGTTCGATATTAAATACCAAGGATTGACTACATTAATTTCTCCTTTCATTTCAGGTACTACAGCCAACACGACGACGCCCTCAAGCGGATCATATCATGGCCCTGGCTCATCCTTTGATCTCCCCGCCCCCCGATCATCCTTTGACGTTGCCTCAAAATCCTTATCAGGATTAGAGTCTCTTGTAGATCAAATTCCCAGCATTGCAGAGTCCGATGTGGGCATGATTCACCCACCGTCGGTCCCCTCGGGTTGTATTCCAGGCTTACTACCAGAATCGATTCCCCACTCACAGGCGCTGACGAGCAGCGCTTCATCAGTATCCAATCCCCTGTCCCATGGTCACTACAACGAGGCACCCTCCTCCAGTTTCTTTGCCCTATGGGCCACCACCCTCTTCATATGCCAACGCGTCACATTACGGGTCACCTTCTTACTACGCTTCAGAGCTCAGTTCTTCATTTCCCGTCAACACCTTGTCCAGTTCTGCGGCGCCGTACTGCCCCCAACCATCATCATTGTTCGGTTACCCTGGTTACCATGCGAGCCAGTACGGGTCATCTCACAACAGTTCTAGTTACTCGCACGCTTCCGCAGCAGCGGCAGCTGCTGCGTCGCTTCATCTCCATTCGTCGTCACCATACGGATCGGCGCTGGGATACCCGTCACCGTATTCCACACCTGGCTACATGCACTCCAACTCTCTCGGCACTCCGGCCCCACCCATGCAGCAGCAGCCGCTACCCTCAACGACTCCATCTTCGACAAGATGGCATGGACTTGGGTTCCATGGGTTTTGGTGGCTTTTAGATTTGCTTCCGCCGTAAATATTTGTTTTCCAAATTTTCCACCCACCCATCCCTAATTCTCAGCACTTGAGTACACATCCGCTGAATTACTGTTTCTTCTGGAAATTCGTACGTGTGTGTGTGTGTGCGACTCTTGCATTTCTCGCTCCAGCCTCCTCTCAACCCAGGATCATCAAGGACACATAATTAGTGAGCTTCAGAGCAACGGACTGTGTAGTTACTCTGAGGAGAAGTGAAAATAGCCGGAAGTGAACGTGTTCCATTTAACGTACCTGACACGGGAAGGACAGTGGAGCCCTCTCCCCTTCTTATTTAAGGTACAAATTTTGCTAAAAATTTCTCACACACACACACACAAACCTATCCCGAGCTCTAGAGTGTGAACATTAGCTGAACTCACCTGAACAAATTTGCATGTTCACGGGGAATTTCTTCCGCGATCAGATGATAGTGCCAAACGTGTAATCTACTATCGTCGCCTCCCATAACGCATTTCCCTCCATTTCCAAAAGTGACAGACTCTACAAGTTTCCCTTCTCCAGTCTTCAGCGTTGGGGCAATGAAGTGAGAGGATCCGATTTCCCATATTTTCTCCTGCCTCCTCGACGCTAGTGCTTCGCAAAAGGGAAATGTTCTTCTCCAAATTCACGCTATGAAATGTTCCAAAAGTGACAGACTCTACAAGTTTCCCTTCTCCGTCTTCAGCGTTGGGGCAATGAAGTGAGAGGATCCGATTTCCCATATTTTCTCCTGCCTCCTCGACGCTAGTGCTTCGCAAAAGGGAAATGTTCTTCTCCTCCAAATTCACGCTATGAAATGCAAGGGATTTCCGCATATCTTCCCACACGTATTTTCGTCAACTCCGCACCCTCTCAAGGGTTCGACAATCCGCACCCAGTCCCCAAACAAATTTCGCCAACGTGCAACGCGAAGTCGGCAGGAAATTACAAAGAATTGATAAAACTTGATTACTTCTTCTCTAAGACATTCCTCTGAGTTTACTTAGGCTACTGAACAGAAAGTGTCATGTTTCTTTCACGCGGCACCTTACACGTAGTGGCGGAGCAGTACCCGGAGACTTGCAGCGACGCCGAAGAGGCAGCAACCTTCCCTGCCGCAAAGACAGGTATACCTACTAGGCGTGTTCTCATTTTGAAAAAGTACAACCACAGACATATGCATGTCCCTATGCCCTTGAGACAAAAAAAGGTCTGACGTCTCAAGGTTCAGAGAAGGTAGAGGCACGGCTTGGGTAACCGCAAGATGCCGTATCATGAAATCATGACAGTGCCACAAGGGAGGTAGCTTAGCCCCGGGGCGAAAGTTACAGAAAAAACGAAAAGCCCCACGTCAAAGTGTTGCATTGAAGTCGTCGTAATTAGATTGTACACAGTTTCTACATGCTTATTTATGGTACGTGGTCGTAACTCATACATGTTATCTTGCGCAAGTAATAAGCTATAAGATATTGTACTCGAGTAATAACGATACACATTAAGGACTTTGCGAAATTATATGAGTGCTAAAAATACCAAATACTATACACCTATTCTTACGGCATAGGTGGTGAAAGTCATACGTATAAAGCTTATATTTCATAGCGCAGTCTGGTTCGTTAATATTTCCGAGGTTAGCGGATCAAAAACTATGCATTTTGCAATCACCGATTTTCAACTACCAGGTCAGGTATTTATTACATCATCCTATCACTAGAAGGTAGAGACTGTAGGAGCTATACACAATTGGAGAAACTCCAACAAACAAACGGGTAGGTACAAGAACCTCACAGTCATATAAGATTCTGCAAAGGTTTTTACAACGGCTACATGTAGAAGGTACTTGAGCTCCAAGACATTAGGCTTTGAGTGCAGGTCTATAATCTTTCATTGACACATCAGAAGAGAATTTTCCAGGTACTAGACAGCAAGTTACCGTTATTCGTACTGATACAGGATACAGAGCAGGATCCTGAAATACTTTTAGGCTTTTTTGTCGCTAGTCTATAATGATAAGTTAGGATCCCACTCGTTACAATAGGAGTTTTCGCAACAGAGATGAAATACAGCGTGAATCCAGTACAATTTTCCAAGAGGGCGTGTGCAAAAGGCAGCGGTGTAAATGTAAAGTACGTTATTCTTGATCGTATTGATCTTAGTTTTTAAGTACGTCATTTCTTCAGCGGTATATAAATTGTTGGTAAGTTATCGTTATCATCAATCATGACACGTCTTCGTTAGCTTTAACTTATCTACCTAGTGACCGGTTTTGTTTCTTGGTAGCGGCGAGTGGCGGGTAGCGCCATAGTGTAATCAATGGTACTCCGAATAATGCTGGAGCTAACGTTGTTGTAATTACTTGTACAGTTCTTACTGTTGTAGTTACAGTGTTTATATAGTTAATTTGCTTGTTTATCATCCGCGTCAATTACTACGAAACAGTGAGAGAGTAACTAACTAGGTTTACACTTTAAGCAAGGGAGGATTAGCAAGGATTGTAAGTGTGCGTTTCTTCAGGTACAAGTAGTTTCCACCACACTTTTAGAACAGCAATACGTTGGATTACCATACTGTCGTTTATCAGAATGATCAAATCAGAGACTATAATAAGGCGATAATCATCATCTGAAACTTTAGATGTACAAATGTATTCTTCACTTTGTATGCTGTCACTCAATGTGATTGCATATGTCACTGTATTTGTGTCAATCTAAAATAAAAAATAATTGTACTTTCCGCTACGGAAATCCTCGATCACTTCTATTTCCAGCCCCTACCCCCTACTTATCATGTCTTTCATCCTAAATGCATAGTACTTCCGGCATATTACCTTCCATACGAATCTATTTTCAACGCTTCCAACTTTTCGCTCAAGACTTTCAAATTGTATCTTGTCATCAGAATCGGAACTGATGAAATCATTTCCTTTTCCGTACCAGGCCGGTTACCTCCGATTTACCACTTGGGTAAGTTAGCTACACATGTACATTTCAGTTGAAGCTGGGCGTGCACAAGTGACGTTCACACAGTATGTGATGTCGCCATCATAGCAACAATTAAATGAAAATACATGAGCAATGTCAACTCGGGCCGAGGACCATTCAGTGGAAATGTTCAAGGTGTACTCTGTGGTTATGCAGGTTGTAAAGTTGCCGCAAAGATTAAGGCGCGACCGTCTTGAAAAAACGTCATAAACAAAGCACTTACAATTCCGCAGATTATATAAACTTGGCCTTTTTACAGTTACATATGATACTTTGTACTTGATGTGTTTTATACGATGTAGGACGCGATAACGCAGACTGCCAGTCAAGTACTTGAACTAGCGATTTTTTTCTGGAATGCTTTCCTCCGCTATTACGTAGGTACCACTGGTTCCCATTTCAGCTTCTACCCGTCTACTTTCCTGAAGTAGACCAACCAGCTGTACTTTCAGATTTGGTAATGACCATCGCCCTGACATACTGTTTTAAGGCGTCATTTCAATCCGGAGCAGTTGTAAAGATTTATCTAGATTTGACTCAGTCCGCCTNCCTGCATATGAAGCCGATTAGAGGACATCGACTGACGATCGAACACCGATTAGGATTACACTTGGCCTGGATTGAACATTTTAAGGTGACAAAGTGTAAACCCCGGAGCGAAGAATGGTGAGACACTAGATTTTTAACCGAAACCTTGGCATGATTTTCAGCAAATGTGAATGCAGACCTGCTCGAGCGGTGCAATACTGTCTCCGCCCTATTTCCACCCCTTCTCTGACCATTAATATGAAACAGGTGAGTTCTAATTACAAAATGGTCCTGAAACAATTCAAGTTCTTACAGCAGCATGCAAACCTACTTATGCCTTCCCTCGTGTCAGCTTGCCGTGTTGGCTCATGCCGATGGCGGAAGCAAGGGATTTGAAAAGTTGTGCAAAAAGTCCATTGTTAGCAAACGCAGAAGAGAGAAAAGTTTTCGCTCCAGTATCCCAGAAAACAAACCAAAACACACAGTTCAAAGTCGGAAATCAATCTGGGTCAGGACGGAAAATGCCGTGATTCATCACGCTGCAAACAAATACAGAGACTTATGCACTGCATGCTCGACGCATTTCCCACAAAATGTGTAATTTAATACAAAATTTAGTAAACAACGCAGACCGGGGAATTCTGCATGTGAACCACACTCGCAAGCCTTTCAGCATGGCAACTTCAAGTAGGAAAGGTGCAAGTAAGTCGAAAAATTCACGAACGTTGTATTGGGAGCGGAAATGGACCGACACCGTATACTTTCTTCTGCATACCTGCCCTTGTTACTCTCATGTATCCTGAGTCGGGATCTGCATTGTGTGAACTACAGTGCCGGCCAAGACGGCATTAATTTGTGCGGCAGAACACGCCATTACATGTCAGTAAGTGGAGTAGCGGAGGGAACTGCACAAGAAACGGTTCCTCGCGTACTTTCCTAGCAACATTTCCGAATTGGAGAAAGCAACCAAATCCCCTAATGCTCTCTAAGCAGGGTTGGAGCCGAGGCTCCCGCGCGATCCTTCTGTAATGCTCTTTGATCGATCGAGCTTCATTAGTGTGTATTGTTCCTCGGAGAGTCAGCTTTTGTGTCCCGATGAAGTGTGAGTCTGTTCTAAAACTTTGCCCGTAGTGAAAGCAAACTTTCTCCCCCATCTGCCCCTATTCTTGCCCGAGATTCAAGCGGGAATGTGTTCCGTGTATAAAAACGGTAAACTTGGAGCGTCTGTTCTTCGGCAAATCATTTGGGATTTCACCTGGGACTACACCGAGAACATTATTCAAGCTACAATAAGGAAATTGGAACTTAATGCATATGCAACCCCTGTGGTAACTCAAACGGCAGACCATATATTTCCTCCACAAACGAACCAACGTTTCTCTTTCAAACAAACTACACAGACTTACGTATTCCCAGCACACCTTCCCTCCCTTCTTACCCCCGCTCATTGCCGAAGGGTAACTTTCACTTACTTTTCTCGTGCCAAATTACGGCAAAAACCGCACGACTTTATGTTCACTTCCGCTAGATTTTTCCCTTTCTTCTCTAACCTGGTTACCCTCGGAAATCTCAACACAATTAACTCTCGTATAATCCCAAGATTACAAAGTTCCAGCGATACGAAATCGCGCTGATCGTCCTGTCCAAATTACTGAGTAAGCAAACCGAAAGCCACAGAGAAATTCTTGCCATGTAGTATGATTTTACTTCGGGTTCGGAAACTACAGTTGTACCGCGACTCAGCACACCTATAATTAATAATCTTGGCGTCAGTCTCCAGGACCTTGGTTATGCCAGCTTCCGCTTTAAGTCCCAACATAAATCATGTGTACACAATCTTCTCAGTTTGTCTTTTCCCTTTTTCACAAACTGTCTCAGCTTCAAGTTCTTTTTAGAAACAACATAGGCTTATTCTTCCAACCTAAACCATTCTCTAAATGTTTTGCATATGTCATGCAAACCTTCAGATTATGCCCATTATGTAATACGAAGCACTGATCTTCTATGAAAGAAAGCAAAAGATGCTACCCATAATTAATGCCCCTACTGTAGCTCATCGACTTTATCCAGTAGGCCCGTACTGGTAATACACATGGTCGACTTTCTACCATGGAAATCATATCTGAAAAACTGTAACCAGCAAATAACTGTAGGTGGAAAGCAATCATGAGTCCAAAACTTGGGTCCCGACCTGAGGTCCCAAACTGAAGTTCCAAGTCCCAAAGTGGGGTCCTAAACTGGGGCCCCAAATCGCTAATTATTAAAATCCGTTTGAGTGGTTTGTTATTTCCTTAGTTATGTAATAATTTTTACTCGTGTAGAGTTTCGTTCACTTTTGCACTTCGAGACAGCTTGCAGCCGACCTTGCTATTCGCCCTGTTATGGCTCCTTTCAAAAGGAAAGAAAAACTATGTGCAGCAATTCATCTACCTAGAACTTTGAAATCCTGAGATTTTTTGCAATAGAAGCATTTTAGATATTCTACTGCAATATGAAGTTCAATGTACATCACCCAGTTTATGCATGAACCTTGAAAGGCTTTAAATTTTTGCCTCTGTCGAGTTATGCCTGTAAAATGATGGAAAGATAGCTGAGAATATTTCCTAGATCTGAGAAATCCATTACTGCATTAGAGCGATCTCTGTCACAGTGATCAAGCGCTGCTTGCGTAACGCTTTAAAAATTCCATGGTTTCAAACAATGCCAAAGACCTTCGAAGCAATTTTGCCATGACGTACCATGACTTGCTGTCGCACTTCGCGATGTATTTGACTGCAACAAGTCTGCCATCGGTCGGAGTGTGAGAAAGCATTTGTTGAGTATTCTTTCCTAGTCGCGTGATACGATCATCAAGATTGTACAGAAGTATAGAAGAAGGAGCAGGGTCATAGCCATCCAGTTTGAGTCAGGTAACAAGAAAAGCTTTCAGAGTTTCTCCGTATTAGAGAATGTGTGATGTAAGTGCAGACATGTATTTCATTTCACGCGCAGGATATTGCAGCCAAATAGTTCATAACCACCATGAATGGAAATAAAGTGGTAAATTGGAAACTTGAAAGCATTCCACCAACTTCGGCCGGCGTAACATACAGTAAGTAGGGAAAGGGAAATGGTTACGCACTCGAGGCAATAAATAGTTTCTTACAGTCCTATGCTTTTTGATGTGTTCCGAGAATTCTTTCCTTTTAATAAAACGTATTTTAACCCACGACGGAGCTTAAAAGGTGAATCTGATACGTCGCCTCTATTTAATTGGCATACGTGGGGCGTTAGGCAATGGTACTGCAAATCTAACTCTTTGAATGGTACCACACCACCTTGGTCAAACCTTAAACCTTAAGGTTTCCCTTGCGAAAGATGAATCAGATATGAGCAACTATTCGCATTTTACACCCATGGAGGAATTCTCGTGCTTTTGCACATGCTCTCGCAGCAATCCTGACTACAACTTAGCAGCTATTTCTCCACGTGAATTACCACCGTCCTGCTAATCTACGAGTTGGAACACAATCAACAAATCTTAACTGGCCTCTCTTGTGAATTCCAACTTTCGTCAGTCCCACTCCTCTTCATACTTTCTTCTCTTAACTCGTTCTTCTCATGCACCTTGCCAGACTGCCCACAGAACTGGACAGGGGTCAGCAACGCTGAGCCATCAAGTCAACAGTCATCATCTAACTTTCACTCTTCTCGCTTCTTCTGAACATCTTCAGCAGCCTCGCTTCATTCTCCTCTGTGCTCTCGTTCAATACACTTCAGGTGTTCCAGACTGCAACGTTTTAAAAGTTTGCGTGATCAAGGTCTGCAAACGTTTAGTCACGTCTCGGTAAAGTATTCTCGTTCGGTGAAATAAATGGAAAATGTGCCAGCACAAGCTCTGTGAGAAACTGTGTGATTGTGAAGTTCATTCTAGTTTCATCTCTGTTTGAAATAAAAAGTGGGCATAAAAAGAATTCGGACCGTGTACCTAGCAGTGATTTCAAGTGATTATTTCCCGTCCTTATCGTTAATATACTTACTTCGAATTCAAAAATCCAGGTTTCAAAATGGTTTCCAAATCGACAAAACTGTGCTTATTAGCGTTTGCGGTCTTGGTATGTGTTTCTCAAGCTTGGGCCATCAGATGTGTTGTCTGCCAGAACTGTCCAGAGGGTCCTTTTGAAGCGAATCACACACAGGAATGTCTCCCAGAGAGTAAAAAAGCGCCGAAACCGGACCGCTGTATTGTAAGTACAGCGTTTGTTGGTGCTGCAAATATGCAGTTGTAATAACCAAATACTTTCCATAACATGACCACGACTTTCCCTTCCGTTTTCCTATCATACTTGGCTCCTGAATTGCAGTATTTAGCCTGACTATATTCCAATCTCTTGGTATTACTGGAAAAACAACATGATGAACACCCAAAATATTTTTTGCCATCAGCTCACAAACTGTCTTTTTGCTTTGTTGAACAGAAAATGGTGTTGCGGAACGAGGAAGTAGATCGTGGTTGTGGAGACGCATCCAAGTGCGCTGGTAGAGTCATAGCGCCCCCTGGGAAGAAGCCAAGGTCCCTTAGCAAACCAAAATCTAAACCTGAAGAACTTACAAACAACGCTCCTCGTCAACGAACAAGTAAAGATATCCGATATCTATTTTCGTGTGTCCTTCCACGGCGAATTTAATGTGTGACGTTTTCCACACGCTTGCCCTAGAAATGCAGACAATTTGTAACTGAAAAAGCTTTTAAGACATTCCATGCAGAAATCTCGCCTGAAGTCTGAACGTTATT
>VRMD01000678.1:0-22900 GCA_009872375.1 Sminthurides bifidus | reverse complement strand
TCTTCATCCATATCGACTGTAGCGGCCCTCTCCTGTAGTAAGCTGATGCAAAATGCAACTAGCCACCAGGTTTTGTGATCTATTACATAACTGCACTAAACTTTTGATACTTAAAGTCTACTTCAATCGAAATAACTTCGTTCGTACGATATTTAGAATTTATTTCGAAACTAAATAGTACAGTACAGACACATGCTCGTATTTCAAAGGAGCGTTAAGAAAAACGACTAAAAAAACGATGAGAAACTTGTTAGACCTGTTGATTTGGAATGCTCAAACTAAACAGCTTCGCCATTTAACGGTATTTTCTGCATTACATTGTATTAGCTTTCAAGTTTTATGAAAATGGGAGAGATATTAATAAACGGCATGTACATAATGGTGTCAAGATTGCGCAACCGAAAAACGAAATTCGGAGGGAAGAAATTTAAATTTCCCGCTATTGTTTTTTAGTTCATCTGCGAAATATTCTTCATTGCATAGTTTGGGCTGAAGACTTATTGATGAAGATTAGCACTTAAAGATGTTGCATTTCAAAAGAAGTTAAAAATTTCGTGTTTTGTAATTTATCTTTTGAATTAATAAGTTGCACTATAATTGTGATCACTTATAGACATAGGGTTGTGTTGTTCTTCTACAGGCAAAATATTCCTGAAATTGTAGTGTAGTCCAAGTTTTGCTTTTTAAGTTGAATGAACATTTAAATAGGCATTATTAGCTGCAGTTATTTACAAAGCAGATACAATGGCTGGATTGGGTGGTAAATCAGCTCTAGCATCCTTAACTGAAACTTACACTGACTCTGAAGAGGAAGATAATGTTGCTAAAGGAGGTGTTGGAAGCGAAAGTCCGGGTAAGGGTTTTTGTTACCTGTTTGAGAATTTTTGGCACGTAAGAGCATCCGAATTAGTACTAAGCAAACTTAATCTAGTGATGTTATCTCATTTTTTGAAGAACGAAACGACGATGACGTGGCGGTTAAGGAGGATACAGAAACGCTATCAGAAGACAATGATCGGGTTCAAGAAACTTCGGAAGGGAAGAGTCCCGTAGTGCATGATGCTCCTGTTACCGAGACTGAAATTACTGACCCTGGAGTTGCTGGTAGTACTCGAACAATATCTTCAGAAGTGGTCGAATCCCGAATTCCCAAGGAACCTCCTGGTAAACCAACCGAGGAATTGCAGAAGCGAGTGACTAATTTATACGGGCTTAAAATGTCCAGCCATGTGAGTTTAAATACCAAAATCCAAAAGAACAAGCAATTTCGGAACCCAAGTATATATGAAAAGTTGATAGCTCACTGTAACATCGACGAATTAGGAACTAATTTTCCGCCGGTAAGACTCCGTATCCGTTATGTATGCATCCTTTATAAATTTAGGCTGGGGTTATCCCTTGCCATAAGCTGCCATCATGAAATAGCTAATTCGTCTGCCATTGATTCTCAGAATATTTATAATCCTCATGGATGGGATGAATCGTCATTTCATGATGAACTTGCGAAAGTTCAGAAGGCTGATATGGATCGACGTGAGAAAGAAAAAAAAGATAGAGCAAAAGTAGAGTTTATTTCCGGTACTGCAAAGAAGCCTCCCATTCCCGGATTACCAGGTAAGTATCACGTTCTCGTTTGAACAGAATTTGGAACTGTGTGTAAACAAATCTTCTTTCGTAATCATCTACATTAAAAAATTGCAGGCGCACCTGCAGCAGATGAAGGGAAACGGAAATCAAAATGGGATCAGCGGGGTTCCGTTATACCAATACTTCAAGCTGCGTTGCCCACCTTACAACCTGGAGTAGTTCAACCCAACTTAACAACCAACGTTACTGGAACAAAGTCTACCGTGATAAGTGCTTTCGGACATCTACCTGTAAAAAAACCTAAGTAGCTGGTTGGATTATATTTAGCACGTGTATTGTTCTGCAGTTTGCAAACATTTTGCCCTGCATTCATCGAGTAAGAATTCATTATGGCATTAGTACCTTCTCTAGAGAATGTGAGATGATGGAAACGAGAAAATAAATTTTTTATTCTTTTGACTGATATATAGAAGTTCCTATCCGCAGCTGGTATAGCAGCAAATCACAATATTTTGGAAATGAAATGAAATTCTGTATCCGACTCACAACAGCGGTGTCTACTAAAGGTTGTATCATCAAATGCTGTCAGTTTTGCCCTGCTCATAAGATTATCCGAGTTTATTGGCCGTTGTGTCGGATACTTCCAAAAAAGAAATTGCAACGCAATCTAGCGAAAACTCAAAGGTTTTGCGGAGCAGAAACAGTTAGCAAGAACATTCCATCGAAAGGATCGATATGTTTATGAGGAATTCGTTTACGTATGCGTGCTAAAGCAAGTAGGCAAGCATTCAGGTTATATTTTGGCTCCTGCTTTCTCTCCCCTTTTAGGTGACGTGGATAGTCCGCTTATCCACCTTCCTATTCTAAGTGAAACACTTCACAGGTCGCGTGACAGCAAAGCGTCGTAATCCAGCGCTTTCTCCCGTCTTTCCCTCTAGAATTTTCACATTCTCAGTCAGTTCCGTCCCGTGCATCGATAAGCACAAACTTAAGCTTGGTCGCATTCGCAAGTCAAAGTGCTTAGCAAACGTACGCCTCAATCGCTCGAAACTGATTTGAAGTTTGAATCATAATTCTTTTTCATCTTTGCCAGGGTACAAAAACACTTTATTCAGACAGTGTGTTTTCTCAAGTGCCGCATCTCTTGGTTTTCATCTTGCCCCTTAAAGCTGTATACAAAAAACGAAGGATTCAGCAGTTCCTCTTTACAAACTATACCATAGTGTGGTGAATCATACTTACAAATTCTAAGATCCTTCTCCCTCGTGTTGTAAATCCAGCCCAGTATTTTATGAGTTCAAGTCAAGTTTAGTATTATCTACTTCCTGTTGATATGCGTGGGGAACAACGTTCCGTGAGCTGGAGTTTGAGGTTCATTGGCTCCGGGAAAGAATTGAAGATCAAAGCCACAAAAGGTCGGGTGAGCAATACCTTTTACCACAGTTGTATAATACTTCACTTGATACTTGCCACATGCGTACCCAGCTGAAGCAAACGCCAAAACTAATATTTCAACGCCAATCGCGACGTGTGATAGTCAGAATAGCATGTAATTTCGTCCAGTTTGCTATCCTCCTTTTATGTAGAAAACTTTTTCAAAAATCTAAGGTTTCAGCCTTGGGTTTGCTTTGTAGAATTTCGGCTGTGGTAGCTCAAATTGCATTTAGAACCTAGCTTTAGCTTAGCTTCATAAAATATCCACGACGGAGGCGTTTTACTCGTGAATGGTGCATCGTCTGGCCTTAAAAACCGTGAATTCTTTAACATAAGGTTGCGAATTTCTCTGACTGGCATTAAGCAGTGGTGCAGTGTTTTAGTGAGTGAAAGTCGAAACCAGGGTTGAGTTGCGACTCCAAGGTTACTTTTGGCCATCAGGTGAAGAGGATGAACCGGCCTTATTCCTACTTCGACATTACTCTCACGCGAGAAAAATCTTAATACTTCCGTAAACAATAAGTTTTGCGATCCAACGCAATAAAATTGACAACGAAATCCTTATAGTAAATATTGTGCAGTAAAAAACAAATTCCCTCCTAGCAAAAGCTTTAGGTCCTTAAATGAGTCATGTTAGGCAAATGCCGAGCATCCGATAGCTTTCTATAGGGCTATAGTCCACATTGCCCAAGTAGTAGCGTATGAGTGCTCTCCGTCAGACACTAACCACCATCGATGATCGATCCTTGAGTACAGGACTTGGGCACATGTTGCAAGGTCAAAGTTTGATACCCCTTTCACTCTATCTATTCATTGCGTTTATGTTCACTCACATAAAGTGCCTTTCAATGTCTTGAATGCTATCTTCATATTTGAGTGGAGACTGATTGGAAATTTGCAGGTGTCAAAACCTGTTACACCTCAGCTCATCCTTCTGTTCCGGTTCCTAACGTAGTTTTGCCTATTTGAGCAAGACGTAGGGCAGTGCCACTAATTATGATCATGATCGTCATGATAAGACGCCCGTAAGGCACCGAGGTAGTAAAATCATCTGCAGCCGTTTTCTTAATTGCATCCCTGAACGGCCAAGTTCCATACAAATCAATTCAGCTACAGGTTGCAAGCTTTCCTTCCTAGAACAATTATGTTATGATCGCCCCTAACGTTGAAAGGTAGTTCAAGAGTACTTTTTGACGAGTCTTCAGTACCTTGGAGTTTATTGCAAAGAGGTAGTCAAATCGAAATAAAGTCTTTGCTTGGTGGCCGGCTATCGACCGATTTCATGAAGGTATATTGATGACGCCATGGAAATGTCACTAGTATCAAAGAGCCTTACTCAATCGCTCTCAATCCGAAATGTCAACCTTGAACTGAAGAAGGTTATTTATTAGTTGAGTAAGTACACGGTGGATGTACATAGCGCTCCTCTCTCCGAACCCCCAAGGCTTGTTAGTGCATACGTGAGGGATAATTGTCAGTCTTTCTAATTGCTTAGTAAGCAAAGTTTACCTGTAAAAGGTTTGATTTCCACCATTTGGTCAAATACCGCACTTGATTTTGAGGCAGGCAAGGTACTAGGGAATCGCTTGCTATGTGCTACCTCCTTGAAGACTATGCCTCTTGACAGCCCATGTTATTACCAAAACCTTGATGAGTACATGGTTCATAATGCCGCTCCCAAGTTTGCTATTTGGGTGACGTTTTGTAGCTTGAAACGTAAATTATTACATTTCTTTGTAGGGCATATAGCGTAAAAGTTGTGGTGCGTCGTTGGAAGCATCCAGGACTTTTGAACTTGCTGACAATCTCCATACCTGTTACAAAGTATTGGAATTGGATTAGCCTCAAACCGCCGCCAATATTTCGCCGACATCCATGAAGATGAGCCTGGGTAGTGCATCCTCCCTGCACACTCAGGAAAGTGATTATGAAGCCGACCCCACCGATAATAACAGTATTAATGTCGTTGTCAGGTACGTATGTTTCAGCTACTCCGAGTTGGAAAAAACATTTACTTAAATTGAAATACATGAGGGGCGTAGGACGACCCGGAGTCAAAATTTGTGGATTTGCTCATGGTGTTTGTGCCACAGGGTTCGACCCTTGAACGAGAAGGAGTTAAAGGTGGGCGATGAGTCCATCACCCACTTTCCTGGAGGCGGGCAGATATGGCTGGAACCATCCACACCGAAGGAGAAAGCCAAGTCATTTACATACAACGTCGTGTTCGAACCCGAAGCGAGTCAGGAAGACGTGCTAAATCATTCTGGCATCAAACGACTGATTGAAATGGCCATCGATGGATTTTCTTGTACCGTATTCTGCTACGGGCAGACCGGGTCGGGAAAAACCCATACGTCTTACTGGACCTCCTCATTTGGTAAGCAATTTTTTTATGTGCTCCCTCGAAGTATTATGGAAACAGGATGTCCACAGTTGCAAATTGTAAGTGAGTGTAACAAATATGGATGCTCTATGCCACTGAAGAAGAATCGGGAAACAATGGAAGGAAGATTTGGCATTCTATGTTATGTCACCTGTGCTGATAGTCAATGCAAACTGAAATTGCTTACTAGTAACTTAGTAATGGGCGTTTGTCATGTTTATAGTTCGACAAGAACACAGACCCCTATTCCGCTGACCATGGGTTGGTATTCCGAGCATTTTTACATCTATTTAATCAAATTCAGCACCGGACTGACTTTCACTTTGTCCTAAAGGCGTCCTTCCTCGAAATCTACAACGAAAAAGTAAGCCAGCTTTTGCTGCATCTGCTGTTAGCGTAAGGAAAGGCACATTCACTGTTCTTCAAGCTCCGAAATTCCTTATTTCAGGTGATAGACTTGCTTAACCCGGGCTCTGCCCGGAAACCGCTGGCGGTGAGATGGTCGAAAAAGTCGCGAGGTTTTTTCGTGGAAAACCTCTTCATGGTTGAGTGCGAAGAGTTTGATGACTTGCTTGCAGTTCTTGAGGAAGGTAAACGAAATTTTGCTTATGAGGTCACTTGTGGCATGCATATGCAAATCAATGCGTGGGCTTAGCCGTGGGGAGCTGAGAGAGGATCGCGAGTTCCTGTGTGAATATTTTTGTCTGCAGCGCGGCTTCCTGTAATCATTATTATCACGCTAATTTATTTAAGGTATGAGGAACCGAGCCGTGGGGAAGCACAACATGAATGAATACTCTAGTCGAAGTCACACTATTCTAACAGTTCATATCACGTCGGAACAAAAGGTGATTGATCCTAAATTCTCTCTCCCTCTCTTTCTCCGTGTTTTCCTTCTGCACACCTTTTGCCACTGCCTTTTAGTTTCGCCGCTTTTTCGCCATATACTTGCAGCCAAGTTGTTGCCGCTTCCGCAGAATTGATTAGCAGTTCCACTCCAAGTTTCGCCGCAGTTTGCTCCTTTGTGGCACACATTATTATAATATCTCATCCCGTCCTCAAGTTTGCTATCTGGTGAGCGTGTATTGTACATACGCACATGACTGCCGATAATCCCCACAGCTTTCACTCCAGCCAAGTCGCGTGTGAATACTCCACAAGTTGAGCCTCCTCTACAATGCTGTCTACTTGTGTAAACACTTATGTTTTATGGATTATCGTATTCAGGTTTCGAGTATTCTCTTCTGCCAAATGCTAACTTTTCCTACCTGTCCAGTCCGCCACCCTCGCCTCTTCCTCACCTGACTTTCTCCTTTTTCGTGTGGGAACCTCCTTTAACTATAACAGGAAGAGAAAAGCTGACAGCAATTCTATTCACTGTCTCCATGCTTTATTCACCGGCCAACGTCCACTTGGAACTTTTAAATTGGAGTCCCAGCTTTCCGTTCCCATGGCTATCAACTCGTGTTTCTCCGCAATAATTCATAGAGCATTTTCAACCTGCAAACTACCCTGGAGGAACTTCCCCCACGAAACTATGATATGCATGAATGCTCTGACGTTAAGAAAGCAGTTGCTCTCATTTCAGTCCGATTAGTCTCACTTCTTCCCACATATTTGGTGCACGGTGTCTTCGGACATGAACCCTAGCATGGTCACCCCGAGCACCCAGTCTTACGGCATCCACCCTTTTGAAATGTTGACTCTGCTAATGAGTTTCTGGAACATGTTACAGGCCTCAGAAGAAGGAGTTTTTATCAGCCGTCATGGCAAATTGAATTTTGTTGATCTTGCTGGCAGCGAAATGACCAAGAAAACTTTGAGCGAAGGTACACAAATACAACTTTGCACACAATCAACGTCCTATGTCATCCATTGTCACAATCAAAATGAGCGCCCACATTCGAAACTGCGTTATGGCTACGCCGAAAGGCGGCCTGTAATCATAATGACTTGTGAAAGCTGGGTAAGAGTCTGATGCTCAAGGAATATTTCATAATCATTTCAGGAAAAACCTTGGAAGAAGCCAATAACATCAATAAGAGTTTAATGGTGCTCGGGTACTGCATAGCCTCTTTGAGCGATCCGAAGAAGAAGAGCGGACACATACCTTACAGAGATAGCAAGCTCACAAAATTGCTAGCTGATAGTTTAGCTTGGTAACGGTGTTACACTAATGGTGAGTTTTGTACCTTAGTGTCACCATGGCAACCAGCCGTGGAAGGTCCTGTGTAATGCATGGTAATGATGGTACGATGTGCAATCAAGTGCAATTATGAATGACAAACTTCTCATTTCCATCCACAGATTGCTTGTATATCCCCAGCCAAATCTAACGTAAGCGAAACACTGAATACTTTAAGATATGCCGCACGAGCAAAACGGATAAAAACAAAGCCAATAGTAGTCATGGTGAGCCTCCTTTTATCAGATTCCATTAATTTGGCCATTCATTGCCAATTTCCTGGATAGAATTTCCGCCTTCCGTTCCCGACTAAGCCTGTGTTCATGTTTGTAGGATCCTCGAGAAGCTCTGATTGTGAGCTTGAAGAGGGAAGTGGTTGCTTTGCGTGAGGAGAATGCCAATCTTCGTAATTTAATTCAAGTAGGATCAACAGCTATTGTGGGTACGGGAGCAACTAACGGTGAAGTAGGCAACTGGGTTAGAAACTTGACCCCCAACGGAACGCCGGTACCTGAGGGTGTGGATAAGGAGAAGCTCGAAGCCATGGAACCAGCCCAACTAGCCGATACTGTAGTGGCCTGCCTTACGGAGAATGCTGCCCTGCGGCAAGAAAACTGGGAGCTGATTGCCGTCAGAGACCTTTTAATTCGTGACCAAGAACTAGTTTGTCGTGAAAATGAAAGACTTTTAAAGAAATTAGAAGATGTGAACAGTGTGTGTTGTCGCTCGCCAATAACGCCAGCTCGGCCGAGCTACTCCGCCGAAATGTTGAACAAGTCTCATTCAGATGACGACCTTTGGCTGAACGGCAACTCCAACGGGGTACCCGATGCTAAGTACAAGGTCAGTCTTCCATTTACAAACGTACTTTTTGTCTATCCTACTTCATTGCTATGCGTGAAGGACTGAGAATTTATCAACTGTCGCATTGACCAAATAACAAAGCTGAAATGACAAAATTACCATGCAGGACAGTGTCATAGGGAAGGGGAAGCGGAAATCTTCTCATGCGAGTCCAGCCCAAATACCCGACTCCATAAACAAGGAGCTTGAAAAACGTCGCATAGGGAAAAGGTGAGAGAGAGAGTCAGTTGGCGAGAGAAAGACAATCGCTTTTCCCCCACCGACCTACTTCCTTCTCCGCGCCATCCTGAAACGTTCCAAGGGGCACTTAATGTGCCTCCCTACCTGTGTTTACTTGATTCAGAAACGATAATTTATTCCCCTGTCTCTATTACTTCTAGCATGTCAAACTTATCGGAAACGTACAAAAACCACAAGAGAAATAATTCCTGGGACAAAGTCGGCTCACGTGATAGCTCAGGAGGCTCATTGAAATCAGGCGGATCTGCTGAATCCCTTCCAACTGTCCAGGGAAAACGTGTTATCCCGAAGTGAGTCCAAGTCATTTCTTCTCATGTCCTTTATCTCACGGCAAGCACGTGCAAAAGGGATGAGTCCAATGAGTGTACTAGAAAACAGAAGAATGTTATCCAATGAATTATTTTATGTCGCATTGGTGACGACCAACGTTTCACCTCATCCACAACTGTGCCATTGCTTACACCTGGCAAAACTTTTTATTACTATTCAATTACCGACTCATGTGCTTACTTTCCTTGTGCTCAGGAATGGCAAACCAGGAAGTCGTATTGGCCAAGGAACTCCATCACCACGGAAAAAACCTGATGTGACAGGTGAGTTGGTTTCTGCAAAATTTTAGCTCATGCGTCTTGCCGCACGTGAGTCAATGATCGTCTAACGGGTCATTACTATAGATAAACTCCGCCATGTCCACGACTAAGAGCAGACTCATCTATCAGTACAACATATTCTTGCTCTGGACTTAAACGTCATCATAGGCCAAGACTAACCTTTGCCTCACTACTACCTTGAAATGAAAAAGTGTTTTTTTTTCAATTTTACTTGCAGAGTCCAAGAACCTGATTGTATAAGGTGACGTTACCTTCCCTTTCTCCCCCGGTCTGGAGAGTCCGAAAATGCGCATCGGCATATTGTACAATTCGTAAAAGGTATAGAATTTAATTGAGTTACGTTATATTACAAACTAGGTGCCTGGAGAAACTAGAGTGCTATTACGCCACTAGAAATAGAGGTAATCGCTGTGACAACTATATGAAAAACTTGAAAACTTGCCATATATTTATAAAAATGGTGTTGTTATATGTATGTTAGTCTTTTAGGCACAGATTCACTCTTGGTAAGCCTGCTACGTCTTACCTGCTTTTTGTGATAACAAACTTTACTTGCAATCACAATAGAAAATGAATACCTTATTATACTGCTTCTATTTTTAATAAAGAAGCGTTAGATTCAGTAGCATGTGTCAACAGGGCGTTTTCCTTCATTCCTATTACTGCAAAGCTTCTCTTGTCTCGCCATTGGGATGCAAATCCTCGAGGTAATGTCATTTGGTCAGCTCCTTGACAAATCACGCGAAGAAAGTATGCATACTTGACATGCCATTATGAAGTAATAATTTCGCTTTTATTTCATGTCGGCTGCACTAACTTATCTTTATCATCACTTGTTATAAAGAATTACCAGCCTTACAGCTCTTAGTTTGAAATTGGATAACTGATTTAAGTAATAATTTCGCTTTTATTTCATGTCGGCTGCACTAACTTATCTTTATCATCACTTGTTATAAAGAATTACCAGCCTTACAGCTCTTAGTTTGAAATTAGATAACTGATCGGGTTTCACAAACTAGGAACTTTTGGTCTAACCAACAGTGTATAGAAAGGCATGTAAATTTTCTGTCCGCTTATCAATCTATTGCAAGGCATAAAGGATTATTAATATGACGTAATATACGCCGCAAGGATGTTTTGATAGTATGAAATCTTTTGGTCAATTCCAATCAGGAATTAATCAATTGGTAAAATGCTTGACCGTATAGCTAACCTAGTTCGATTGACTATAGTTGGGAGAGTTTAATAGAGGGCCACGCAACTAAATGTGGGACCTGGGTACAAACTGGTTTGGATTTTTACCAAGGGTGCTTTTCAAACAAAGTTAATATAAAAAATGGATTGGAATAACTCAATATGGCTTGGTGACTATGGTATTGAGGCCGATAGCCACTTTCATTTTACCAACGAACAATGGAGAGGAAACGTATAGCTTGACAAGAGCCTCCGACCGTCCATTTCTATTCCCATTGATTTAGAACAATGAAGATGCTTACAGTGGTTCTAATTAGTATTAGCTGTTAGCCGATATGTAGCAATGACGGGCATTGCAATTCATCCATTTTCAAGATAAGGGCAGTGTATGTATTTCCCACCGCATAAAATATTCATATCGTCCTTAATATCACTTGCAGACATTCTCATGCTGTCCAGGTAAAAGGATGGAGTGGATAAAACCGCTCACCTCCAAACAACTTTCTATTATCGACGTGACTGCTGAAAAGTGCAGCGATGTATGCAATGCACAAACCCCGTTCTTGCCCAAAGCAGCTTTTACCTCAAGTATCTGTCACTTGTTCACGATACCCATTTTTCCTTCATCAGCTCTCTGACATGTCGCATTATTCAACAAGGATTTGCTTAAAGTGTCAAAACGCAAGACCGTCGTCAGAAATCCAACCTAAAGGTCCTCCGTTCCTACCAACTTGGGTTTCGTTACTACCACGTTATTTGATGCATACTACAGTACGTGGGGAGGAAATTGGCCACGTTGCGAAATTCGGGAGGCAAAACATGTTTGCAAAACGTATTGAGTGGATTGAGCTGGATAACTGCCATCAATCCTAGGAAGCCCTCACTTACGCATGTTATTATGTTCAGTGTCACTCTACCAAATGAATGATGAATGATCCAGAAGAGAAAGCAAACTACCAGACATGAACAGGAACAGGATGGCTGTTATGTGCTCCATCTTGAAAGTCTTTTGAGCCACTAGCCCTCTCTTATCGACATGCTCGGTGAAAGTACAAAAGAAAGTGAGAGAAAAGAGAAAGTTTCTTTGGCTATCAACAAAACCGTTACCCTGGTGACAGTCCATGCTCCCGCTGGACACAAAACATGTGCCAACTCTTGCCTCACCCATACTTGTGCATTCACGTCACCATTCATTGTTTGTTATTTGGTTGGCTATGAAATAATCCTCTCTTTGTCTGATTCCCTGCAGGGCTCGCATAAGACTAAGCGTTGAATGAGCGGAAGGTGAAATGAAAGGGAGCTTTGATGCACACGTCTCTTATGACGAGAGAACTCCCTGTACAGACTTGGAGAGGAGCCAATAGCTGGTATAAAAGTTCACATGAGGGTGTTCGCCACCGTTACTCGTAATCATGGAGAAGTTCCAGGGCAATATCAGCCTTTCTTACCTACATTTTAAAAATCAACGACCTGCGAGCATGATACGTTCCACCCGTGAAGACATATTGGCTAAGGAAACTCGTAACAGCTCATCAACACGTGAATTTTCCCGCATGCAAGCATTTTGGCATTCCCTAATCGATATGATTTGGCCTCCTCATTTCGGATTTCAAGGGTCACTCACCCTGGAATATGGTGGGGGAAGCATTACAAGAAGTATGTAATAAATTTCTTGGTCTTGCCAACCCTCGTGCCCGGACGTCTTGTTAATTTATATCCTACGATGGGTTTGGAAGGCAATGGGGATTTAACCGAGAGGGAGGAGAGGATAAGGTCCAGCTTCCTTTTTGTTTATCCGCCATTACCTGCGTACTCTCGTACGGTTTGACTCTCAACAACTGACCTCTATGTGCTCATTGAGCATTGCAAGTCTCACCTACGACCATGCTGGCCCTAGCGTGTGTACAAACGTAAAAAAAGATTCACAACAACATAAACACTCGAAGCGGTCAGTAGTGTCCTTGAGAGCTGTAGGTTTCCAGCTCATCATCCGTTATCTCGTAATCTTCTAACAAGGTTTGAATGTGGGAGTCCCGGTGGTCAGGTGAGAAGGATATAGGAGCGCCTGACTTTTCCTGCATGATGAGTCTGTGAGCAGCACGATCCATTTCTTCCCGTGTCATTTCCAACGCTTCCTGCATTCTCCTTCGAAGTATAGGCCACAAACTCAGGATCCTGAGAATATTTCCCCAGACCCTGTTCCTGTAACACCTGCGGGAGACGAGGGTCATTAAATAGAAGCACAATAGACGGATGAAAAAAGCCACAATGGAACAGTTCGTCTATAGCATTCTTTAGCGTCAACACAAGCCCTTCAAACCGCTGAGGAACAAGCGTGCTTGTACTCTTATGAATGCTGCCTCCACAACTTTTTTCAAGGGTCAACAGCATTTCCGGCTGAAGGACAAGGTTTACTGCCCTTGGCTCCAGACTTGAAAGAATTATAGATTGGGAGAAAATTGGAGAAAGCAATTCTCTCCATCACATACGGATAGGGGACAATAAGTGTCTCCTTGTACGAGACACAGCAATTATCGTTACGGAAAAGTTGTTCTGAGAGAGGCTGTTGCCATTTTGCAAACCAGGTTATGCAACGGAGGGAAAGCAAACGTCAAGACTTTCCACTTCTGGAACCTCGACTACTGTCCAGGAGTTGTAAGAAGCTAGAACTCATTCCGTTTGTGCTTTCTCCAGCGGCGAAAGTCTTGCAGCAATTCAGACGTTTGAAAAACTTACTCTCACAACAAGATGATCCGCGGACCCAATGTACTCCGGAATATTAGCTCGACTCGCTGACGTCGCTTGCACGCCTCCATTGGGATACGGGGCTGAAATATTGAAGGGGGGAGTTATTAGAAAACTTTGCAATTCCATTAGCTGGCTGAACAACGTACTCATGTTACGAATGATTGAAAATTAGCAGTTAATCGTTTCAAATTACCACAGACGAAAGTCGGAAAGGCCAAGATCAAGTTAACAGTCACTATTAGACAGAGGACAAGTTAGCTCATGCTGTTCAAAAAAATCAGAGTAACTTAGAGAGAGAGAGAGGCTCATCCAAATGGCACAGATTTGTGAAGCAGCACACGGTAGAGTAGAGCACGGTAGCCTATGGTAGAGAGACAGAGAGGCGAGCCGAATTGAATGCATTGGGTCTCGCAGGAATGTCAGTTCGGCAATTAGTTTTGAGGGAATGAGCCAAAATTGAAGCAGCTAACCTCTAGTAGCGCATCTCACTCTGTATTCTTTGTGCGTTTGATTGTTCGCAAAAAGATTTTTTTGAGGCTGAGAGAAACTATCAAATTCTCCCATCCAACCAAGTGAATGTCACTCAGAAAAACCAGAATCAGGAGCTTTTACTTATATGACGTACTCAATTGCTTACCATAGGCCTCTCCTCCGCTTTTCCGGATTTTCCTGAATCAGGGGATGCAAGATGTTAATTGTCTTTGCTCACGCAATTTATTCCCACTTGCAGAACAATAAAACTCTGTCTAGCACTATTTCCTCCTCGTCAATCTCCATGTAATGTTAAACCACTCTCCATAAAGTTTGCAGGCTTTTCTAATTGATTTCATTCAATTTCTGACGGTTCATAATGTCTGAGGTGCAGTGTGCAGGCTTAGTACGCACGCACACGAAGCAATTTTTACTGCGATTCAAATGGGTTCGGTCATGGTCATTTGAGAGAGGAGAGATGCTTCTAAACAGTAACACTTACGGAGAGTAGTAGACATTAGTAACAGCTGAAGCCCGGTTGGGCACAGTTAAAGGACCCATTGGGATATCATCACCGTTCTCATCTCGTACACCTCTGATACTCCTGGTGGCAAAGCGGGATCAGAGCATTGTATTAGAGGGCAGACCAGTGAATTAGTGGAAGTGAAAAAATAAAATAAATGATGCTCTTGCGCAAAGCAATTAATGAGTGAATCACCTCTCGTTCATCCTGATTTTCTTATCATCAACAGCCTTTGGGAAGAAATAGAAGCAAAAGAAAAAATTACAAAGCGGTACACAATGTCAATCCAATGATTATTATCACCTTCTAAAGAATAGAGCACTGACCCCTCCCGGAGATCTTAAAAATCCCCCGTTCTTCCTCCGCATGGATGACCACATGCTGCCGAAGAGGGAATGGTTTCTCTGTGGAGAGGAAATTCACTCTGCTAATAAGCACGTGGTAATTTGACAACAATCATTTCGTCACATGCAACATTACACACTCTTTGCACGGACAATCAGAATACTTTCGTGTAACGGAATCCATCATTTACCCTATGCATGGGCTCAGGGTCATCATTAATCATTTCCTCAAGGTTACCAGAGATAGCTCGTTTTAGCTCTGGCCCTGCGTCATGCAGCGTTCGGAGTCCGGCCTGGAAATGTAACGTTGGTGTTTCATGAGCAACTCTTTGCGATTTTTTTAGGGACATAAAGTCAACCTGCTCGGGTCTTGCCTCACCTGTAACGTGACTGTGTTCTGGGTTTCCTTGTCACCTTGCTCCTTCTGGATTTGTTCTTTCCGTTTCTTGAATCTTCTGTAAGTAGTCCTGGATGAGGAAGGTGGCGTAAAACTTGCCGACGGTGACTTCGTCATCAACTGAAGGAAAGTTGGGATTAAAAGTTGATAATCAGGGCCAAACCCCTTGATTGAGAAAGACGTGAGCTCAAGACGGAAAACTTACTGCCGGGAGGTGGAACAACTTGGTTAAGCAAAGCAGGGCTGGTTCGTTTCCAGATTTTCTTTATTACAGCTCTCAGTTCCGCATTCGCTTCGTCTATGTTCCCCTCCGTTTTGATTCGCAAGGAGGTGCGAACAACAGCAAATAGTGTGGCGTTGAACATGACAGTGCCGTCGCTGTTCAGCGGCATATTCATGGAGACTAGTCTCTGCAATGTACATCAGAGGCACGTTAGACTCTAAAAATGTGCCGTGAGGAGGGTAATGATGAGGGTGGTAAGCCATAAAAGGTCCTCTTACCTTGCATGCCACTCGGTGAGGGCATAGTTTGCCGAAGCCTAAGGGCGGGGATATTTTCCTCAGCAAAGTGACCACGTCCAAGTGCTTGATCCTGCCCTTGGCGTCGGGGTCGTAATCGGACCACAGGCGAACGAATTCATCCAAGTGATGAGGTCCAAGGATGGACCAGTCCCGGGTCAGGTAGTCGAAGTTGTCCATGATGACGGCGACGAACAAGTTAATGATCTGAAAGAAGAGAGCAGGTAGGTGACAAAATGTTGTGCAGCTGGACTTGAATTGGCTCAACTAGCGTAGCAGTAAAATCCTACACGTTATAAAAACATGAAGACTTACAAGAAACGAACACAGGACATAAAAGGATTATGAAGTACGGAAAGGCAAAGTCATTGCCGCAGCTATCGCTAGATGACCCGGTGAGTGTGACATTGATGTAGCTTGGATCCTCTGGGTCCGCATAAGGGTCAATGGGTACTTCTTCGCACTTCACCGAAGGGTCGTTCAAGCACGCCATCATAATCTCCTGCCAAGCCTCACCTAAAACATAATTGACGGGGTCTGTAGATTTGCCGCTGTCCTTTATATTTTTTGCGTACATGCAATTAAGATTCGAATATACCTGTCGCAGATCGGAACAGGACCAAAATGGCTTGAGGAAATGTTTGAAAGTTGTTGTTCCTATGGATTTCCGTATCACTGTCAAGTTTTATTTTTCCAAAGACCTGAAAGGATTTATCATCATTTACAGCCATTTTGAAGTCGTAGATTGTGACATGTATAGCTTCTAAAACTGAGTAAAGAAGACAAATCACATACTTGCATTCCAATAACAGCGTAAATGAAGAAGAGCATCACGATCAACAATGCGACGTAGGGCAATGCCTGAAAGGACTTAACATACAGCTTCTAAAACTGAGTAAAGAAGACAAATCACATACTTGCATTCCAATAACAGCGTAAATGAAGAAGAGCATCACGATCAACAATGCGACGTAGGGCAATGCCTGAAAGGACTTGACAAAGGTCCACAGTAGAGTTCGAATGCCCTCACCTCTGCTGAGTAACTTGACTAACCTCATAACACGAAATAGACGGAAGAAATTGATTGAAATCAACGTGTCTCCGGTTGGCTGCAACACGAAAGCCAAACGGCATTAGATCCCATATTAGAGTGAAAGAAGTAGTTTTGTATGCATACAATAAAAATGAAAATACTCACGTTGACCATGGTGTAAACAATATCAATTATACTTCCAAGTACGATAATAAAATCGAACACATTCCACGCGTCACCGAAGTAATTCTGCAGAACAAAAGGAGTCCCTTGGTCTGAAGTGCATACAAGTACGAAATCAAATGAGATGAAAGGAGAAAAGTTACCTTGAAACGGAACGCGGCAAGTTTTAGAACAAATTCCAGTGCAAACACGGAGGTAAATATGGTGTTCATAATATCCAACGCTTGGGTGTAAGCCTTTGGCTGGTTATGAAATTTCATGGCTAACGTGATTGTGTTGATTAAAATCAAAATAAAGATGACGTACTCAAACGGTTGCGATGTCACGAGCCACCAGACTTTGTATTGCAATCGGTTTTTGGGAATGTATCGCCTAACAGGCTTTGCCTTCAGGGCAAATTCTATGCAGTTACGCTGTAACAAAAAATTTTACAGTCATCATTTTCAAAGCCCATCAAAATCACAGTACTTGATAATATTGACATTATGACCTTCTCGTCTCCAATACCTGATTCTTGTCAAGCTCGCAGTTTTTGTACTCTTGTCTCTCCTTCGTTCTGGAAGGTGACAATGACGAAACCAACGAATATGTTTACCATAAAAAACGCAATAATGATAATATAAATAATGTAGTACACGGCCACGAAGGGCCGGTAATTGTGCTTTGGCCCCTCATGCTCACTATGAGAATCTATGGACAAGTACAGCATCCTGTAAAGAGAGATTTGTTGTTAAAATCTCCAGTTTTGAAGCAGCATGTATTAAAGCATTTCGACTCCCCCTCCCTTCACTTACTGGGGCCAGCCTTCGAAGGTGGACACGGCAAAAAGTGTGAGCATAGCTTTGCCAACAGTATCGAAATTGAACTTGTTATTCTCAAATTTCCGTTCCTCTACCATGGGTCTGTATACATCGCCATTTTGGTAGCTGATGAATGTACCTCTGCAAAGAAAGAAACATTGCATTGGTTCAAAGATGGATTCCCACTTCCTTTCCCTCTTGCTTGTTTTACATATTCAAATTAATTTCTTACTTGCAAGTCGATTCCGTAATCATTGACGAGTCTGAGCATGCATACATTTTACCCTAAAGCCAAAGAAAGAAAAAGACCTCAGATCTCTTATTTTCAGGATCTGTAAACGATTAAGCCATTTGAGAAAGGAGAGGGCGCTCTTTCCAACTTCCAACTCACCTTAAAAAGCTGAACACCAATGACAGCAAACATGAACTGAAGCAAAACAGTGACAAGTACGATGTTGCCGATGGTTTTCACGGCAACGATGACACATTGGACAACGTGCTGTAATGGGATAGGACATTTGCATATTAATCCGAAACTCGCCCTGATCTATTCTATGCTTTTTCTCCGTATCGGACTCAAAGATCTTTCGAAGATCTCCCTGCTTACCTTAAGACCCTTGGCGCGGTTAATGGCACGAAGTGGACGCAAAACACGAAGGACACGAAGAATCTTCACAACGGAAATGGCTCCGGAACTGTAGTTAAGAATTAGTTGATTATACTCTATGGTTTGTTTGAATGATGAATGGCTTAGCGTTTTATCATAAACAATTCTGGTGAAAAATACAATCTTTTGAGGCCATCCACAAGGATCAATTGGAAATCATAAGCTAGTGCAATGCTCAAACCTCCCATGAATAGGCTTAGGTGCATAATGTGCATTGTGGTGGTGATTGGTGGAAAATGAAGTGAAAACGTTTGGCCACAGAGTACCATGTACAGGTTTCTTTGAGGTAAGATAAAGCAAGTGTAGTTCCATTACCTGAAGAAAAAAGAAATGAGTGAGACACAGACGACAAGGAGATCAAGGAGATTTGAAAGCAGATCGACAGAAGGCTCCTTTGTGAAGTATAAACCCAAACGACAACATCTTCAAGCAGATTTCGATAGTAAATACCGTAGTGAAGAAGATATCAAACTTGTTCAGTATCTGAGAAAGAATTACAGCATATTAAATCATGTTGAGGCTTCATCATTACGTGTTTCTTCTCCAAGTTCCGATTTCCTTCAATCCTCTCTCTCAACCTCATCGCATTCATATACTCTTCCTGTTATCTAGCTCGACCTTCACGCACAAGGCAAGGTTATCGTCATTGATCGACTGGGAAAATCTCTTTGAAATGCGTACAGGAATTTCTCCACTAGACTCCGTCTCGAAACACTCTTTCAGCTGTGAACTACCGGACTTCTTTCTCGTCCATTTGGTAATATGAGCCTTTTGTATACAGTCTTGCTTATGTTTGACATAACTCAGAGTTCCGTTATCAAAACCAGATGGTCATCCATGCCTCCGCCTGTAAAAAACGCATAATGTTTTTGCTGAATTTCTCACCCGATTTTCCATAGAGTTCTCATTTAGCGGATTTTCTGCCGCTAACATAGCAGAGGAAATGAGGATACAGCACAAAATGGCATTTCCAAAAAACGGGTGATTGATTAACCAGTAGCAGAACATTCGAATTCTGGAAGTAAAATCATACAACATTCATGAATTGCATCTGGTTGATTCATGTTTCCCTCGAATGTTATCTTGACTTGCAGCTTGTAGCAATGATACGATTATGGAGCATTCTTACTTGTTCGAAGGAGAAAATATGAAGAAACTGCTAGCCTGTGGCATTGGTTTCTTTTTAGTTGGCGCTTCGTAAAAAACGGGTGATTGATTAACCAGTAGCAGAACATTCGGATTCTGGAAGTAAAATCATACAACATGCATGAATTGCATCTGGTTGATTCATGTTTCCCTCGAATGTTATCTTGACTTGCAGCTTGTAGCAATGATACGATGATGGAGCATTCTTACTTGTTCGAAGGAGAAAATATGAAGAAACTGCTAGCCTGTGGCATTGGTTTCTTTTTAGTTGGCGCTTCGGACATTCGGCGTGGTCGGGCACCAATCGTAACATCGTCCTCATCAAACACCAGATCTTCATCTTGTTCATCTTCTGAAATATTCAACGTGGATTTTACGTCATCAGTGACGGGCAGTCTTTCAACAACGACTTATTCTCTATTTTGAGAGACCCATAAATCAAAGTAAATTCCATCAATACCTGCTTCTTCCTCGTCATTACCGTCCTCGTACTCCTCCTCCGCTTGTTCATTGTAGCTACCTGTTTCTTCTATATCCTCTTTGTCCACGCTCCTGAGTTGTGATAAACAATGATAATTATTGATAATGCCAAGGCGAAAATCTCTTCAAGACCTGCTCAACGGTTGTCACGGAGACTCTTACGTTTCATCCTCTTTGCTGTGGTAGTCACTGCCTTGCTGCTCTCCCTCCTCGTCACCAGGTGTCTCACCTTGACTACCTTCTCCTTCTTGTGAGCCATTCTCAGCCTCTTCTGCGGCTTCCTGGAAACCATTTTCATTCAAAACAGTAAATAATCAGTAAACTCATTAGCTGTCCCTGTGTAAAGTGGTGGCGCTGTTCAATTGCCGGGGCTTTCAAGCTGTTAAGCAGCTTTGAAGCCCACATCAAGGAATTAATGCGTTTGCTGCTTTGAAAATCATGGAACATGCTCTGCAAATCTTTATTGCTGGGACATGTGGGAATGTAGAGCGGTCGTTACCTCTTCCTCCTCTTTTTCTATGGCTGTCAAGGACTCTGCGTCTGCTAAGTTATCCACAGCGATAGCCAAGAAAACGTTTAGCAATATGTCTGGAAGGAAAGGAGAGATTCACTTTTGCTTTTTACTTCCTACAAGAAGCGCTAAAAGAATGCTAGCTTCCGGTCCGGAAAGGAACAGTTGCTTACAGTTGCCGCATATGAAGAGAATGATGAAGTAAATGCAGGCCACGATTCCTATGGAGGACACGCCACCGTAGGCCAGAATGCCATAGTACATAACTTCGTTCCAGTCTTCGCCCGTCAGGATCTGCGAGAGTGAACAAATCCGATGGTTCTCAAGAACAATAGTAAGTTGAATCTCCCAGCATACACGATTAGCTCCTCATGCTTTACTTGTTTTGTTCACGGAGACATGGAGAAAGCGATTACAAGAGACTTACTTGGAAGACTGTGAGCAAGCTTTGCCAGAAACTGTCAAAGTTTTGGCGAGGTTTATGGGTACTGGGATCAAAATTGAATTTACCCCCGAACACTTGCATCCCGAGCAAGGCAAAGATAACGATAAACAAAAACAAGAGCAACAACAAGGATGCAATGGACTGTATAGAATTGAGCAATGATGCAACCAAGTTCGACAGTGAACGCCAGTACCTGGAACACACACAGAGTTTTGTCCATTATGTCTCCGAGAGTGTCAAAGACCTCCAACGTTCATGCAGGCGATGTACTTTTTGCCAGCTTGTGAATTGATTTTGGCGAAACTTTGAGCCGCAGTGCCATTACTCGTTACTTACTTGGTGACTTTAAACACTCTTAGCAGTCTGACGCAACGAAGCACAGATAACCCCAGGGGAGGAATCACCTCGTGATTCGTCAACAGCATCTCCATAATACTACTGATTACCACAAAACAGTCAAACCGATTGAATAACGATACAAAGTATCCCTGTAAAACAAGAGACAAAGGAGGAAAGCCCTTACAAACTTCCACCACATGATTGCTAACTATAAAGAACGGAAATACCGCCATGTTTCATACTCCGGCCACACTCACCTGGAACCCCAAGCTGTACATTTTAAGAAACATCTCCAGCGTAAAAAGGACTACAAAAAATTGATTCGCAACTTCTGCAGCACATAAAACAAGGTTGCATTTTAGACAGATGGTTCGATTATCACATTGTGAGGCACAATACCCTTTCTCCTTTCAATATTCCGAATGCATTCTCATCTACCTTGAAAGTTATCCAACCAATCCGGTTGATTGTAGTACTCCGTTGCGAGAATACACGTATTGAGGAAAACGAGTACGATAATTAGCCAGTAAAAAACTTGAGACTTGACTGCCTTTCGGCAACATCTTCGTAATCTTCTATTCAGCCTGGGGAATAGAGGAAAGCATGAGACATACATGACCTTGAATTACATATTGAGCTGGTGCAGCTCCTTGGCAGGAAGCATCAAGTGTCACACGCATCTTTCGATCAACAGAAGATGCTCTAATTGCCTGTAAGTAGCTCCACCTTTAAGATTGTCATTGACAGGTATGTGCGCCAAGACACATGCATCAGGGCAGGCAATTAACAAATTAGTCAAGGTATCCATTTAGCGTTTCATCACTTAGCAATGTAGAGGTAAGCCAAGAAAGTTAGTTGCAGCGGCTAATTACCTTTCACAAGCTCTACGTTTGGTAGAAAGCCAAGGCATTCCTGGAAGTGTTGTCCTCGTATCCTCCGTTTGATTCGTCGTATCCATTTCTCCTCCAGCTTTATCTAGAAACACAGAGTGTATACATGTACATTTTGCTAAAAAGTGAGTATTTGGTTCAAACATATCATCATGACTCATTTTCATTCCTTTGGGCCATCCGAGGGCTGGAAAGTGCTTTTTGGATGGGGAGGACCGGGCCATCATGTGCGCCATTTTTTTCTTCATAACACGAATTATTAGCAGGGTGAAAGGAAGAGTGGTGTACGAGAAATGAACTCACTTTTCTCCTCGCCGTCTGGCTCTATGTCTTCCGCTTGTGTAATCCAGTCCAAGTAGCCCCGAAGATCTTCTTCTATTTGTTGCTTTTCTCTCAATTTATGGAAATCTCCGCGCGCTTTCGCCTTTTCCCTCTCCTTGGAGAATTCTCTGTTTGCATTCAAACGCGCTGATCATTGCAATGAGCCGAGAGTGACGCAAAGCGCCAGGCAGTGTGTCATGACAGAGCTGCAAATCTGTTGGCAATTTTTCGCCTCGTGCAGCCAGAAAGGAAGGATGAACGAAAACAAAATCTTCACACCCCATGCATTCAATTAAAGTACGCTCAAAAACTCTTATTCCCATGGCGACCCTATTTTCCCTATTACTAGACTGGAAAGGGAACATTCCACGGACTCACGGTCTCCCTGATAAAAACTAACGTTTTGAAATGCTAAGTACGTCCATTCCAAGTCAGTCCACATGCATAAGAGACAAAGCAGAAGGAGATGTCAAAAAAACACTAACCCGCTCAACACACCGAGAATTAAATTCATGACGAAAAAAGCTCCGATGATAACCATGGAGACGAAATAGATCCACTGCCAGCTCCTTCCCGTCGCAT
>VRMD01000677.1:0-22905 GCA_009872375.1 Sminthurides bifidus | reverse complement strand
GATCCCGATTGGATTGAATATTTTATGATATAAGTGTAAGGGAAGTAATCGGTTCGTGAAAAACATCGGGAAGGAAGCAGAGACATTTTTTTGGCACTTTGTCCAAATTGCAGAGGAGAGCAAGACTGTGGGCCACAAGCGCCAAGATTGTCTTCCATCTTGTGTTACTGTGTAATATCGGAACTATTGTAAAAGGAATGTGGAGCAGTTTCAAAGACAGTGAAGTGTTGCTCAGCGGTTGAATGAGATCAAAAGTGGACATTTTATGTACCAGTTCAAGTGTGGTGTAGAAACAAGAAACCGAAGCTGTCTGTATCTGTCGGAAACGTTTCAGCATGAAATCTCCTAGGGGAGGCCAATCAACTATTATGCAGCCAAAAATGTTAGTGCAAAAGAAGTGCTGTCAGATCTAAACCCAAAAAGTTCACGAATTGAAACTCCAGGAGCTAGTTAGAGTAACTCTCCGGGAAGAAAGAACAAGTAAACATGGCAGCCACAGCCAACAATACTTTTGTGGACAGGATTGATCCGTTTGCGTAAACGGTCGCTGAAAAAGAAGCAGAAGAAATCGCAAGGCTCGTCTCGGTATCACCAAGCCAATGAAGCTGATCTTGCACCTCTTCCTCTATTCAAAGATGTCCCTAATGGTGAACACGAAGAGCTGTTTATTCGGAAGCTCCGACAGTGTTGCATTTCGTTCGATTTTCTAGACCCAGTGGCGGACCTCAAAGGCAAAGAAATCAAGCGAGCATCCCTGAACGAACTTGTTGACTACATCACAGCCAACAGAAGCGTTCTCACAGAACCCATTTATCCTGAAATAATTCAAATGATTGCCAGATAATCTATTCCGGTCATTGCCGCCAAGTGATAATCCTGATTTTGACCCTGAAGAAGATGACCCAACTTTTGAAGCCGCTTGGCCTCATCTACAGGTATTTCAGTGAATCTTTGGTGTTCTGGAGGGGCTTCTTATAGGTTGCTGTTATTGCATGTTTTGAAACTGTTGCTGTTTTGCAGCTGGTCTATGAATTTTTCCTTCGATTTTTGGAGTCCCCGGACTTTCAACCCAGTATTGGGAAGCGTGTTATCGACCAAAAGTTTGTGCTACAGGTATGTTAGGCATAAGCATCACAATGAGCTATAGCATTGTGTATTTGAATATTTTTGTTCTATGGGAGTAGATGAATTGATACGGAATCCTGTTGTATTTTGCAGCTTTTGGAACTTTTTGACAGCGAGGACCCTCGCGAAAGGGATTTTTTGAAAACTGTGCTGCACAGAATTTACGGAAAGTTTTTGGGACTGCGAGCGTTCATTCGTAAACAAATTAATAACATATTTTTGCGATTCATCTATGAAACGGAACATTTCAACGGAGTGGGAGAATTGTTGGAAATTCTTGGAAGCATCATCAATGGATTTGCACTTCCCCTGAAAATGGAACACAAGCAATTTCTTGTCAAAGTTTTAATTCCCCTTCACAAGGTATCTATTTCAGCCGTAATCAAAGTCATAGTTTCAAGCGTATGCTATGAAGTTGTGAATTAGAGAGTGGTTGTGTACTCAGACGTTTGTCAAGAAAAAGAAAGATGTTTTAAGTGTCGCAATATTATTTTTCTGGAGAAACAGGTTCGATGTCTGGGATTGTACCATGCTCAGCTGGCCTACTGTGTGGTACAGTTCCTCGAAAAAGATGCTTCGCTAACCGAGCAAGTTGTATCAGGTTTGCTGAAATTCTGGCCCAAAACCTGCTCGCAAAAAGAGGTGAATATGACTTGCTATTGGTTCTTGAAAGAATAATCATTAGACGTTGACGCACGCTGGACAGTAACGGTGAACAATAGTTTCGTTGCTTACACTCGTGTTTGTGGACTTACGCAGGTTATGTTTTTGGGAGAGATCGAGGAGATCTTAGATGTTATTGAACCGACGCAGTTTGTAAGGATTCAAGAACCTCTGTTCAGACAAATCTCACGGTGTGTTTCCAGCCCCCATTTCCAGGTATGGATTGAATCGACTTCGGCTATGATACAGCTATAGTTATTGTTCCGTATAGCACTGAAAAGTCTAAAATTGTTTCTGTGTTTTCTAGGTGGCTGAAAGAGCTTTGTATTTTTGGAATAACGAGTATATTATGTCTCTGATAGAGGAAAACAATAATGTGATCATGCCAATTATGTTCCCTGCACTTTACCGAATATCGAAGGAACATTGGAACCAGACTATCGTTTCGTTAGTATACAACGTCCTTAAAACTTTTATGGAGATGAATCCTGATCTTTTTAATAATCTTACCACTTCGTATAAAGCGGAACGCCAAAAGTAAGCTCATGTTCTAGCGCAATTTGTTTTATAATCACATGGTACATTTTCAAATCAAGCTTCATTCTAACTTTCACATTATTTTCAGGGAGAAGAAGCGGGAGAAAGAAAGAGATGAGTTGTGGAAGCGCTTGGGAGAGCTAGAAATCAATAGCAAGGTTCAGAGTAGTTTGACTAGTAAGTCTAGTAATGATACAAATAGCAATTTTCAAGCAACGTCTAACACTGGTCCAGGAGCCGGCGGCGAGAACGATCAGCCGAATTAATTTCATCAGTCACGCTTAATCCCAAGAACATAACCATATTCAATGAAGCTAAAAGTAAGAAAATTATTACGAGAATGAAGTCGGTAGTATAAACAATGTACTGGAAGGAGTAATATTACTACGTTGTTACAACTTTAACTGCTACTGAAATAGGTAAGTAATAATTATAACTGTAACAATGTGTTTAAATCAATATTACGAGTCGAGTCGTGAAAGTCTGCGTGCTTATTGTACGCTAGAGATAGAGGAGTTTAAGTAGTAGTTTTGGTGTCCGTGTTATTTATGAGTTGCAACAGTTCAGAGTAGCATTCAATAAGTTATTGGAGGTGCTTTGTAGCATCCGCATAGTCGGTAATGCCAATGCGAATGTGATTCTGATAGATATGTATGATAAGTTACTTTGTGAGTGCTGCAATTGAGCAATTCAAGCGATGTTTTTCTGTCGCTCCGTAAGTATTAAGTTCTAATACCTACAAATGAAGCAAGGAACATTCAGACAGGTTACGATGCAGAAGCATGAAGCCTACGGTGGAAAAGTCGAATTCGTTTGGAGACATTACGTTTTTGCTGTGGGTCTCCTCATGCCATCAGGTTTCACGAAAGCCTTTATCGTATTATTCTCATCGACTGACGATAGTTTTAATAGTAGGGAGGGTTTGAATAGACCACTGTCTTCTTTTTGATATGTGTCAGAAACTTTCGAAGACTTGCGCTTACAAGTGATTAGCTCGTCGTGACCGTTGTTAAACTTGCTCTGGTATCACACGAAGTTACTGACAGTTGGATAGTCCCAAGATCAAGCTCCTTGTGTTGCATCTGATTTTCGTGTTACTATTTGGAATGGTTCTAGAGTCTTGAGCGCAAGTTAAAATTGGTTTGTGACATTGCTATAGAACATAACTTGCAGTAGTTTCATCGATTCGCGAACTGATCTACTAGGACTGTTAATTATGGAAGATGGAGTTTTGAATGTCAGCAGTCAGCACTAAGGGTTATTGTAAATGCTGGAACATGCCATGTCGACTTTGTAAGTCATTCTACCGTTGATGTTAACCAGTCAGTCCCGCCTAACGGGGAGCTCAATATCAAATAAGGCTTTAGATTATCCTTCCCAAATGTTTCAAAAATGCAGCAATACTTTTTTCCAAGTTGAAGCCCTGTTGAAATGTGGAGAAGCTAGGGCGGATATGTTTAATTGTGAGTATGGCGATTCGGTATATTCGGTAAGTTGAGTTCAGAGATGACAAGCTGTGGAAACGAAATTGACCGCTGTATCTGCCTTGAATAGTATGATTCGCGTTGAGAAAAGTGTTTGCGAGCCGTTGTTAACTGCTAAGTGTTTACTAATTCAGTGTAGCTTTACGTGCTCGCCAATGGGGTTTTAAAACAAAAATTGCAAAAGTATTCAAGAATAGGGAGAATATGGAACGGAACATAGGACTGAACTTAGAAGATTATTCTGCAGTGGGAAGTAATTTGAGCGGACGTGAAGCAGTTTGCGTCTGTTGATCCCTCGTGAGTCACTGTCACTTCAAGGTAGTGATATGCTACAAAATATCTGCAGTTGTGCAAATTTACTTGGATTATTTTTACGCCACCTACAAATATATACTCTCGCTGTAGTTACACTAGAGTACAACAACTTTTGAAAGGTACCTACTTAATTGTTAAATCCGTTTATGCTTCAGATATAATTTGTAATTGCTTTAGACGAGTCTACATTTAAGTTTAACTTCCCGTCCCACTTGTTTGATTTACTTCTGTTGTACTATATGTGTCTAAAAACTATTCTTGTCTCCCTTGCCTTGTGTTGCCTCTGAAAAGTTTCGAGTCACGGGTTCGGTAACTCTTGCAGGAGACGCCACTGTTTCTGATGCCGGTGGTGTCTGTCTGAAATGCGAATTCGCCAAGTTTTCCTATCCAAATGATACGGTTTTCCGTACGCTTTTCAAGTTGCTATAATCACACTAGTTTTTCGGCGTTTCCAAAACAAGTACATGATTGATTGTAATGCATAGACGCAACAACTCTTTTACCAGTTTCGCAAGAGATGGTTCTGAGTAATTGGAGAAGCGTATTAGACTATGTTGATCGGATGGTAATGATTATTGTGCGACAGGAGGATAAAGTTAGGACTGTGTACATATTAACCAGTCTAGGAACGTGTTTGTATGTGTGAGCAGACGGAGAGATGCGTGCCACACAACGGATTCATTAATTTAATTCAGCGTATACAGTTAATTTAGTACATGCTATTTGCGCTCTGTGAGAAGAACCCGTGTAATGAAATAAATGAAATAAAATCAAGAAATAAATGACAGGAATCAAAGTTGGCTTGCCATGTCATTCTTTCAATCTAGTGAACATAGAATGAACAGTCCCATAATAACTCCCTAGATCTGCAGTGTCCTCCTGTTGATGTCATGGTTGCCAAGGGAAATGAACGGGTGGCAACTGCAGCGGGATAGAAATAATGAATGGGCCGTGGAAAATTCTGTCTGGTACATGAAATATGATGTGTTCTCAGTCTCAACAATATTTGTAGACAGCTAATGACGTTATTCGCCTGGGAAAGCTACGGCGAAAGTTATCCGGAAGGAAGGACGCATTTTCACGTGTGGCTCCATGTGAAAGAAGCCCCTTTCCTCTGATGTACGTGCAAAACATCTCGACGCCTTGCAGAGAAATGTGTCAGCATTACGCGGCTCTCAACGTGCGCTGAGAAAACATTGGGGCTGTAAATAGCTCATCCTATCAGCCACGATGATGGAAGTTTCTACCCTTTTAAGATTCATTTCAATGTGAATGCTTGCGTTAGGAGAAGGGAGAATTAGGAATTTTAAAAATCAAATACATGCTGGAGGCATTTTATAGGACCTTTGGAGACGATCTTGAGCAGTCATCTCGGTCAGTCGTGGTTACTGTGCTACCAAAATTCTTTTGTTGAGGCATGAAGAGAAAGAGACCAGGTACAAAAAAGGTAAACATGCAAGTCTTTGATGACAATGTGACCAAGTTCATGTTTCTTCAATATGCCAGCAGACACATACAGCTTGGATGATTTTCACAGTGCAGAGGTACTCCCAAGGATGACATTCCATCAAGCACGTAGTAATGGATAACGATATAGTCAGGAAGGCATTAGATTGAGCGAGACGAGACGAGAGAGTAGGTGTGTACCAAAACACACCTGAGTCGGCCTCCCTGCACACGCTCAATTGATTAAAGGTGAGTTGAAAGGATGAGAATTATGTGGGCACATTTTCGCAAGAAGAATTCGCAATGTGTATTGTGTATACCTGAAGAAGAGGGAGAGTACGTCCGTGGGATACCGATTGGAACTGTAGCTCCGCCTCTCAGCTGAGAAAGACCACCTTCTCACGTGTATGAGAGCGTGAATCTGCTCTTGTACGTGCGTCCTTACGGAGAATTAACTCTTCATGTCTCTAGGAAAAACTGGATCCTGAACAGAAGAAGGGGAAAACAAGAAGAATCCGCAGGATATAATCTTGATTGTGCTTCGGTAACTTGTTGTTTCGATTCGATTTTGGCTAATAATGAATCAGACTGCACGTGGGAAGTGCATTTGGTAATTGTAGTTTGGTGGGTGAAGTTAATTGTTACAGACATGGGGTTTAAGTGAAGCGAAAAAGGAAACTAACGAGTGTTTTGTACTATTGTGTTATTTAGAGGTGGTGAGTTTGTGAAAATTTTGAAACCATGATATATTTTCAGTGAAAATCTTACGCAACATAAAGTTTGTTTCCTCGTAGCTTCAAAAGCTTTCGGTTCGCATAAAATTTGGTGAAGGAAGTAACTGCTATTGGAACTGTTCAGGTAAGAATTTGTTATTTTAATTGATTTTCTATCAGACTTTAGTGCCTATTACAAAACATGAATACAGATACGGTTTAATGATTATGATTTCGCAAAGTTTGTAGCTGCAAAGTAGGTTGCATCCTCCCTCCCTCGGGTTCTGCTTCTCGGTTGTTGTTCTTGCGAAACTTGCTAATAGAATTTCAGATGAGGAATTGTAGAATCAAGGAATTTCAGTTTTGTAATGTTGCTTTGCATGTATGTGAGCTAACGCCGGATATGTTAACATGGTCGAGGTTGTTTGACCTTTCATTTGTGTACCGGGACCAAGACGAATTGGTCTGAGAAAATTTTGTTCGTCGTCAGGGATGTAAGCGGTAGATTAAGGGTGAATTTTTGGGCAGGATTACGTTGGTAGTAGGTTCGAATCTTTGTACACATGATAATTTTAGACCCCACTCAAGCCGGCAGTGACGACATTGATTCGTATCTTGTGTGCGACTTGTGGGAACATTATTAATGGGATTTTGTGTAAGATTGTCACAACTGCAATTGTGACCAGTCTAAGAAAAATCTCAACAATTTTTGCTTCTTATGCTTCTTGCTTCACTTGTCTTTGCTTTACTACTTTCTGGACACTTACGAGGGGCGGAGCGTCAGATGGGTTGGGACATTATTCAAAGTTTACTTGATAACAACAGGTATATAAGAGACGCTGAAACAACATTCACATAGCGTATAAGGTTGCTCATTATTTGCTTCAGGATAGGTGACCATGGAAACTGGGACTAATTTCGGTCAATCGGAGTGAGCTCAGGTATTGTCAGTCAGAAGCTCTGAAATAATGATGTATGGTGAAACCGAGCTTCGTAATTTGGGCCAGTAGAAGTTGTGTACCGATGTTTTCCATTTTGTCTTGCTTAGTTTGCTTTCATAAAGACATGAAGATTCGCGAAATGATGTCAGTCTGTATCTTGCCACCAGGAGTAGATGCCAAACGGTGCGAAGATTGGGAAAAAATGTATTTTAGCCATATTTTAAGCCTACTCTCAACTTGCCCCACATTGGTGTAGTAGCAGCTGTGCTGGTTGCTGCATTCGGGGAAATTTTCAACTATAAAAAGGTTTCTGTGGATCAAATTTGGTGAAACATTTTTTGTTCAGTAATTCCAGAGAAAATTGCTGTTGTGTAATAAGGCTGTCGGTCAATACCGAAGTGAAGGGTGAAATTGATCCGTGTTACGTGCAAACTAACGCGAGAGAAGATGATGTAATCTGTGTATTACGTGAAACTGATCATTAAATCGGAAACTCTTTGCGAACTGTGGACTAACTGTGCCAATGATCTTGGTTCTGCACTTGTTATCTTGCTGTAAAATTGTGATGTAGACAGATGCACTGATTGTTCTAAGAGAGAGATGTCGGGTCAAGGGAAAAGCAGCGGTGGAGGTGGGAGGAAAGGCAGGAGTAAAAGAAAGAATTTTAGGCTAGCAATTTCCGGAAATGACAAGGGGATGCACTGTGAGGTTTTTGTGTTCACTCCTCCAGGTATAAGTGTAAATCTTTTAATTTCGGTTGTAAGATGGTGTCAGTCGGTTGGTAAGAATATGTGTGAAGGGGCGCTTTCTCCGATGCCGTAGTATAGTTATGCTGGGGTTGTGTGATATTGTTGCAGCGGACTGATAAATCTTGCCACGTATTAGTTTATCGATAAAAGTATGTCTGATCTGAGATCGTCCATTCCAGGCAGTGAGATGGAGGAATCCAGTGACCGTAATACAAGCAGCGGTCTTTCAAGTGCAGGAACGAATAAACTTACATCGGATTCTGGCTATGGATCAAACAAGTCACATTCCAACAAATCTAACATGTCAGTCACAACGGAGGTAAAGATGTGATAGATGTTCGAAAGTTCGGATTTGGAGACTAATCCATTTAAGGTAGATTCGCTTACGTTTTCATTTAATTATTTCAGCTCGGGAAGCAGCAAATCTCATCAGAGTTCTTTATCGAGTGGAAGCTCTGGATTTCCGAGTCTACCTGGTTCAAATGTGCCGACGTAAGTCATGCGAAATTAGTAGATGAAGTAATGAAGTTACTTATCTATTGAGAGAATTTAAGTTTATACACTATCTGATGGTTCTGTAGAATTGCTGAGCATGGACCTGGCTTAAGCGGACCGCATCCTACCCCGGGTCCGGCTCCGAAACCGAAACCGGATGTGAAGGAACACAGCAAGCGGAAAAAGAAGTCCAAAACAAAACAGAATGCAGGCGGAAGTGGAAGTACTCCTGAGCCGGCTGTGGCAACTCGGACAAGCTCTCAAGGAGAGCAGCAGACAGGTGGGTCACCGTTGCCACCTGATGCGAATACTGCTTCAGCTGCGACCACCGCGACCCCTCAAAATGTAGCCGAAATACAGGTACAGTCCTCACCGGATACGAGACCAGGGCCCATGGACTCCAAAACGCTACAGATGGCTGCTTTGAACCATGCACTTAGCTGTATGAAAAAGTTTCAAGATAATGTGTTGGATGTGTCTGATGACTGCGATGACGACCATGTCGACGCATCTGTGTTGTGGAAGGAACAGTTCGATGCTTTGAAGGATGATCTTAACTTTACTTCGGAAGAGGTAAGCTAGCCAAATGTGGTATATTTTACAGATGATGGAATTATGTGGTCAAACTTGTGGGAGTTCCTTGATTAATTATTTCTTGACCGTGTGCACAGCATTGCTTCGGTGCTTATTGTCAGCATGGATGACGGTCTTGTGGTGCATATCACGGAAGAAATTACTCAGATTTTGGGATACCCTAAAGATATGTGGGTGGGAAGGAGCTTTATTGGACTTGGTGCATTCCAAGGACAAAATGTCTTTTGCAAGTCAGTTCACTTTCACCACCGGTTTGATGTTTCCGCAAGGAGACTATAATTCTCCTACTAGACCAGGTGGGTACTACTTGATAGTTTAGTAGAATCAATGTTGAAAATCATCTTTACTCATCGGCAGTTGTAATCTGTATATACATGTATTGCATAAATTACTCTCGCATTGCAGGCGGCGTTGCGAATGGAACGGATTCATGCTTCTGTCGCCTGAGGCAATACAGAGGACTCTAAGACCTCAGGATTTGGTGTTGCCGATAAACCGGTGATTTTCTTTCCGTTTCGTCTGACGCTCAAATTTAAAGAGGTTGATGGATTCGCAAAGCTTAAGACAAAGAAAACTGGACCGGTAGAAAATGAAGGTGAAAGCTCCTCTGAGCCTTCGAAGCCGGTCTACTTATTTATTGGAGCTAGCAGGGTAACATCGGCTTATAAATGTAAGTGAAGATGATTTTTGAAGCACTCTCGTGCTGATGCATGTGAAAATCCATCATGAAATGGATAAATATAACATAAGCTAATACTACCTGCTGTGCATCAATTGTAGATCCAGAAGAGGTTCCAGCCAATCCACAAAAGTTTATCACCAGACACTCAGCTAATTGTCAGTTTGGTCACATGGATCCTAAGGCTGTTAGTTATCTGGGTTCATCTGCCACAGGATCTGATAGGCCACTCGATATTTGATTACTACCATCCTGATGACATGGATTTACTCAAAGGAATCTACGAAGCTGGTAACTACAAAATCTTGCATTGAAACGTTCTAAATCAGTTACTTTCCTAGCGATGTGTGATTAATAAAGGTTAATTTTAATTTATAGTTATGGTGGAACGGGGCGAACCATTCAAGAGCAAGCCGTACCGGTTTAGAGTGTATAACGGTACATTTGCAATGCTAGAAACTGATTGGTCGTGCTTCATCAACCCGTGGTCATGGAAACTGGAGTTCGTAATAGGGCAGCATAAAGTGCTGAAGGGCCCTTTAATCCCCATACGAAGCTGGTAACTACAAAATCTTGCATTGAAACGTTCTAAATCAGTTACTTTCCTAGCGATGTGTGATTAATAAAGGTTAATTTTAATTTGATAGTTATGGTGGAACGGGGCGAACCATTCAAGAGCAAGCCGTACCGTTTTAGAGTGTATAACGGTACATTTGCTATGCTAGAAACTGATTGGTCGTGCTTCATCAACCCGTGGTCATGGAAACTGGAGTTCGTAATAGGGCAGCATAAAGTGCTGAAGGGCCCTTTAATCCCCAATGTATTTACACCTCCTAAGACTCCAGAAGTTGAAGATACAGTGAGTGATCCGAAACAATTGAAGGACCAAATCAAGCAACTATTGGGAGAGGTGAGTTTCTTACATAGTTTGAATTCAGACAGGCTTAACCACTGCATGAATCTCACTTGCACGAAGAACTTTTAACTAGGGGCTATAACAAATTATGACGTGTTGCTGAGTTTCAGACTGTAACACATCGCGATCCTCTGAAGCAAAGGTCTATGCGTCCGGAAAAAAGATTTAGTGAACTTGCTGGAGACTTTATTGGATCAGATTGGGAATAATGAATCATCAGATATGTCTGAATCCGTTGCTAGTGGAGCGTTTTCAGTCTTGGTGAGACATCACTACAAAGTAGGGAGCAACTGTATAAATTATATGTGGGCTTTTATCATCGCATTTGGTTTTTAGGACCGAGATTCGGTGATGCTAGGAGAAATTTCACCCCATCATGATTGCCATTCGTTTAGTAATCAGAGCTCGGAAACTCCTCCAAGCTACAATCAACTCAACTACTGTGAAAATATAGCAAGGCAAGACATAAGACGAAATTAACAGCATTGAAATTTCACTATGAAGCAGGTGTTTGACAGTTTATCTGTTTTACAGATTTTTTCACAGCCAACTCCAAAACTACTCGCGGGTCTGACGAGTCCGGTGGGACACCTCCAAAAAATGATATTGATACTGATGATGAGCCAAAAGGTTCTCCTCATGATAGCTCCGGATCGGGAGGAAATAGGTATGAAAGGCTTCACCTAAACTGCATCGTGCATTGCAACATTTTGCCGAATCCAAAGTAAATATTTGCTTCAATCAAAATTACAGGCAATCGGGAGACAACAGTAATGAAGAAGGGGTTCAAAGTGGAACAAACAGTGGAAGTGGTGAAAATTACGAGTGGCAACGGCAATGCTCCTAGTGGAGGCAAGGAAGGGTGTACTCTTACAGAAGACGTGTTGTATAAGTGAGTGATTGTGTTGCTCAAAGTTCAAAAATTGGCCTTTATCTGCGATTATCAACTGCTCCGCTATGGATTTTGTCTGTAAATGACGATTTTTTTTGTTCCAATAGGCACAACGAGTACATGGAGAAGTGCATGGTGCAGAAGCACAGAGAATCGCGTGGAAAGAATTCGTTGGCTTCAGCTAGCAACAAGAATTGTAGAGCCAGGCACGCAGATCATGGAAAGGTAAGACTTCCGGAGAATGTGCTTCTGCATCTATTGAACAGCCAGGAAACAGGTCAAAAAACTCATCCCAAACAATGCGTTTTGAAGGGAGAGAGGCAAAATCACTTGAAGCGGTCTGGAAACGCTGCAGGATGTGGATCTTCTGGATCCTCCAGAAAAGCACACAAGCAACCACATCTGGATCAACCGAGTACTAGTTCGAACACCTACGGTGAGAGATCATCTGTGCCGTCCATGCAGCCACCATTGCAACGGTCTTCAACTATCAACCTGTGGCCACCGTACTCTGTCGGCCTGGCGCAAGCATCTGTTACGTCAACATTTGCGTAAGTTGGAGACAGATTATTATAGTTATTTCATAAAAATATTTTGTAGGCATGAAGGTGGCAGGGCAGGGGTGATTCTTGCTTGAGTAAATGACCTCAAATGACTGATACGAATAATATCATAAATTGAGCAGCACCAGCGGAGGAGTCCCTTTGGGCGGTTTGCAGCTACCCAACGTGCAGTATGTTTACCACCGGTCAGCCCATCACCATTCCAAGACCTCAAATTGTAGGGAATTCCGCTTCTAACAGCACATACTTATGCTTTCCAAATACGTTGACCCACTACGCGCCACAGCAAGGTAACTGATTGATTCATTTTTTCTGGTGAAACCTTAATTGTTGACTTGATTTATTTAATCATCAATGAGCAACTGTGTGCAAACAAATGAAATCGCGATAGAACAAGGGCAAGGAGATAGCCTGGCCGTTGAAACGAGTTCCCACCGCTTTCCTATACTTCGAACTTGAAAAATGCAACTGAACTACACAATACACTTCAAAAGATATTTCAGAATCCTAGGGGTACGGAAGAACTCCGTGAGACAATTTTACGAAGTCACTATGCGACATTTCATTAAAAAGTCTTGCAATAACTGCAGGGTGGAGCTCCTCCTGGCAAGGTCTAGTCCTGGCTTAGAGACTATGTCTTGGAGTCAGTCTTGGAATATGTTCTGTACAATCAGTCGGGTGGGGTGGGACTTCTATTTTTCTCCTGAGGACCTTCCTTGAAGCCCTTTAAGCTTAAATCTATCCTTTACAAATAGTTGCATTGAAACAATGCGGTAAGGTCTAGCTATCTTGTCACTATAGTAACAGTGCAGTAACAGCTCCTTTCCTTTCGATTTTAAGTTTGCATATAGCTGGAGATTCAGATAAACCTGAAGTGAAAACATGTTGATTAACGAAAGCCTTGTTGTTAATCATCCCTTACTTCACTATAATAGTTTCGTTCCCGATGGGCGTACCTGGAAACATGTTCAACACAGTTATGACTGGAGTTGGTGGAGTCACCAGCGTTCCTGGAACACCAGGTCAATTTAATGCAAATAAGGAGGTGTACTCGGTCCCAGGAGGAAGTACCCAAGCGCAGATGCATCCCGAATTTCTCACCATGGCAACAGCCGGTACATCTGTACTACACACGGGTCAACTAATGCAACCAGGAGCACCTCCTCGACAAATGCTACCCAACACTCCTGGATCTGTACAACCTGTTGGTCTTAATTACGCCATGAATCCTGGAATGAGGATGCAACCGGTGGTTCCTGGTTCATTCTTGCAGTTGAACAGCAACCGTATGATGAGCACAGCAGGAACTTTCACTGTGAATTCAAATCAAGCTAAAACTCGACCTCCCGTTTCCATGGTTCAAACATCAACATCCAGTTCTTCATCCATGTTTTCTTTGTCCTCTACTCAGCCATCAGTTTCGGAAGCGTCAGGATCAAGAACCTCGGGCCCTAGCTCTTCATCTAATGAGCGCCAAGATAGAAAGCGCATAGCTAGAAATCTTCACCATCGACAGATAATAGCCATCAGTTTCGGAAGCGTCAGGATCAAGAACCTCGGGCCCTAGCTCTTCATCTAATGAGCGCCAAGATAGAAAGCGCATAGCTAGAAATCTTCACCATCGACAGGTAATGGAGGAAAATAGAGACTTAGCGAGGGAGCGCAGTCGAGAACGTAGTCGCGGTCCTCCTCCAAAGGCTCCGGCTGATTTCAGCTAGCAGTGACGCCTTTGGAGATTCCAGCTCCGGATCTGTGTTTTCATTTTTAAAACACGGCAAATCCTCGGACGGCTCCTCTAACAGCCCGGTAGAAAGTCCAGAGGGGAAGGATGACGCTAATTCAGGAGGAGATAACATGGGATGTCAGTGGGGAGAAGGAGAAGACAGCGAGAGTTGGGAAGACAATGGAGGGAGATTAATGGCCGACGATGAAAATGGTAACGGACGTTTTAGGCAAACCAGGCGGGTTCCAAGGAAACCGCACTGGCTTCAAGACGTTGCCATGACTGCAGATCTCAGCTTAAGGTATCAAGTTTAACCAGGCGGGTTCCAAGGAAACCGCACTGGCTTCAAGATGTTGCCATGACTGCAGATCTCAGCTTAAGGTATCAAGTTGCCACTGGAGAAATGAGTGACGTGCTTCAGAAAGATCTGGAAAAGATGAAGCTGTTCGCACAGGTAATGCTTCTTACGCTAAAGGCTAAAGTCTCCTACCCTTTCAAACTCAATTGCACTTTGAACTCATAATAAGCAATTATTGCTTTCCTGTTTTAGCCTACTCTTGTGAATGACCAGCTGCAAAAGCTCTGTGAAGAAATCGAAGAAGATGAAAACGAACCAGATCTTATATTTGGAAGAAGGAAGTTCGAGATACAACAGCAGTTACGGCTGCGGTAGCTCTGACAGCAATGACGAAGAAGATGAAACTTCTAAAGAGTCAACGCAACAAGACACGAACAAATCGACTGCCAGTGGTAGCAGTGAGGTTAGTAGTTCATTTTCATTGTCTTTTCTTTTTTACTGTGCCACTGTCCTGTATTCCATATTTTACGTATCAGGTGTTGTAATCTTCATGTTTTTATCGTAGGCTGACAAAGAAGTTGGCAAGAAGAAGAAGAAATCTGTCACTCCATGGATTTATGACAAAATCGTTCAAGTTTATGAAGAAAATGCTCCGTTTCCGCCAGGGTCCGCACTCAAAGAACTACCTCAGGTCGGGCAAAATCCAAGTTGTCCAGAAGCTTTCCACAGCAGTGCAGCACAGTCTTCGGGCTAGTAGTGGTTAATAATTCCATCCTTTTAGTGAAACTGGATGATAAACTTATTTTTTAAACGCTCTTGAAAATATCCTTGTATTTTGTGAATCATGAATGTCTCTGGTCAGTCAAGTAATCATCTGTTGATCATTACAGTCTGTAGCTGATTAGTTCCTGTTTTGTGTTATTGTGCTAAACAGAGCTTTAACGAGTGACAATTGCCTTACTTCAACAGGTATGGGAATTGTCAACTCTTTTAGGAAACTTGGTGTCTGTGAAGCGAACAGCAATGGATGTTCTTATCCCCATGTGTAAAACAAGACTGAGAGTGAAATAAACTCTAGTTCTGACTTTCTAATTAGGTTCTTAGCCAACTTCTGCCCCTTTGGCCTGCTTATCACGCTTTGTACCACCTCAGCTACGTCGGCTAGTTCTCCCATAATACAAAACCTGACAGAACTCAAACCTTCTTCCCTGACCCTTTATTTGCAATACGTCAATAAGATATTGTCTCTTTCCCTAATGGACAGCGTTAACTTCCTTCTTCCTCGTAATCTTCATCTCCATGAAGCATGCAATCCAGTACTCAGCATCGTTTGCGTAAGCCCTACGGTGACGTGCATTAAAGCTCACTCTACGACTCTCATCCATACTAACAGCATTTCGGCTTGTATCTCCGCCTTTGTCATCTTTCACTGTGGAACTCAGGCCGTGCATGTCTACGAGTAAATTTCTCCCTCACCGGCAGAGAAAGTCGGGCTCACATGAAGACCAGCCATGAGCAGAGAAAGCAGAAAGCACTCACCCACCCCATTCCATTACTATCAGCCCACGATCATGAGTTCAGTTGCTTCCAGGAAAGTGGGTCGCCGTGTGTTACTGGAAGCAGCTTGTGTTTATTCTCCGTTAGTGTGCTCGTTATATTTTATTGTTTCACAGTCGTAATCCTGAAGCTAACAATTTAAGTACAGATTCATATCCATCCCTTCAATTTGTTTGACCCCGAACTCCACTGTCAAGCCCATACGTCAACCAAGGATTCAATCTCATCAGAAGATTTGTGCGCAGGTGAGTATATCTTTTAATTGCTCATTAAGGAACTTCATAATCAGGGCGTCATAAACACGAGTACGCATTCCATCTTTCTCTGCCTCCGTAACGTAATGCTTTCGACCGCAAAAACGTTGCTTTGGTGCTGACACTTTTCCTTTGACAATTAAACGCGATGCTCCGCTTCTCAGCCCACCTAAATGTCAACCCTAAAGCAAAGGCCATAACAACCTGCGGTCTGACTCCAAGACTCCGTTCCTGTCACGATATCCTACTAACTACGACATGCTAATTCTCGTCATCCGCCGTCGATCGATTTTTTTCTTACGTGTTGCTGCAGAAGCAGAAGCTTCCGATTCAAACTTGAGCCCTTAGCCCAAGAATCCTTACAGGCTCATCGCGAAGCTGGTGGAATTGCCACAACCATTCGACTCAAACAATATCTTTTGCCAGTCATTCGTGTATCCTAATAACAAGTCTATGTCCCTTCGTAAATTGCAGACTTGATTTAAGCACCGATATGCTCATCACCCTTTGTTACTCCGTTCTCACCTGGATCCAATCTCGTCACCGGAAGGAGATTCATCAATGGCTCCAAGAGTACCCATTGAAGGGTGACTTTTCCATTGTCGTGGTAACCCGGTCCTTGACCAGAGCCGAGGATGAGGACTCCCTAAGTAGATTCTCAAAACCCACCATCATAACAGAAAATCCCCAACAGGTACTGCCATCCGCACTCACGTTCATCCAAGATGGTTTCGGGTCAGCCACCAGTACGTTGAACTCTCGTGAAGGGTTCTCATTTCTTGCTTCAACGTCTTCAGCCTACCCCGGAACTAGTGCTACAAGTAGAAGCAGTAGCATTTCTAGCGTAGTGTCCTCAACAACACCGAAAAGAAGTCAGGATGCTTTGTCCAGAGACTCTACGTTGGAGTCTTTGCTGGAAGGTCTACAAAAACCTGGAAGTGAGCAAGTGTCACAATTGTGCTACAATTCAAAATTGATTTCATGGAAAAAACTTTTGTTGGAAGAGGATCGTGTCAGGATATTGGCTCTGGCTCCTAAGGTAAGTAAAGTAAAATTCCAAAAGCGGAGTTGGCTGCTAGCGATTCAGTGCTTTGTTTCATTAAATTGATGATTGTGACGGATGAGATTGTTTTGCATCGCTTGATTGATTTCTGCAGCAAATCGTGGAATTACACGAATGGACTACGTTTATCGGCTCGGAAACTTTCCTCAATGTAGATGAAGATTGTGAAAATGCGCTTGAGAAAATGTACGTCCTGCTAGAAGCCGTGCCTGGGGTCATTCAAAGAGACCAGTACAGAAACGTAAGTTGACTTTAGATGCATTTTGACTTTTTAAATTGTCTTCAGTCTCAGTTAAATGAAAACAATGAACTTGTTTCATGGACGTTACGCTGAAGCAAAGCCTAGAAATTGAAAGTATGCAACAGTGACACTAACAAAACGTTTTCCGATTTATCCGTTTCATGGCAAGAATTGCCACTTCGGATTGAAACAAGAGAAAGTGTTCGCTATCTCTTGTACGATGAGTCCTTTGTAAGAAGGTTGATGTGAGACACTGTTACGTGAACATTTTACTTACACACTGCAGTGAAGTTCGAATGCGTCTTGGCAAGTGACATGAATCAGCTGATATATGGTCTAATTGCACGTGCATCAAGAATTTGCACTATTTGCAGCATGCAGAAGTAGGTGACTATTTTTGCAAAACATATTAATTTCTTTATTTAATTGTGGTTATAGTTTTTAAAATTTGGAAGACTGGCAGCTTGGAAATGTGGAGACGAACTTGCTTTAATACTCCATTCTTCATCAGTCGCAAGTGATTGACTTAATGCACATTTTCCGGCTTGGTCAAGTAATTTTAGCTGGTGGATGGAGAGTGCATCGGCTGTCTAGTAAGATTTTTGTTAATTTTCTCTAGAGTGGGTACATAATGTCATTTTTTATTTTAAAATAGTGATTTAATTATTCAATTCTCTATTCTGTTTTAGCTGTGAAGTGTGAAGGTCATGTTGGAACTTTGGTTAGGAGACCGGATACGGATGGAAATTGCATTTTGCAGCTGACACCGGCAGATTTGCATAGATTGTCTGCTGGTAAGTGATGAACAACTTTCGGTTTTGCTGCTACGGCTAATTTAAGGCTACGTTAGACGTTCGAGTGATTGTATTTACAGTTAAGAAAGGCTTGTCTAATCATTCATTTTGAAATTGGCAGTGGTAGGTCTTAGTGAAGGGCCAAACAAGGCTAATCTACCGCATCAATCTTCCGTGACGAAATCCACCTCGAAGTCTGACTTTGCTGCTATTAGTGAAGAATCCTCTTTGGAAGAGGGAGAGGATGATACTTTGAACAAGTTGCCGAACTGGCATGAGAGATCGCCGAAGAAAAAGAGCGTTCATAGCTCACCTTATGAGGTACATGTATGTTTATACCATGTTGAGTAAACGTATTATGCGAGGAACTATTACCATTTGTTATAGTTAACTTAGATGAGTTTCATATGACGTGAAAACTTGAATTGCAGAAGCCAGGAACTCGGAAAAGAACTGGTAGCTGTAGTGGAAATTTGAGTGGGACAGGAAATAAGTCCTTGAGCTTGGCGTCGCTCTTGTTGTGCTCCAAGTCCCAGTCTGTTGACGAAGAAAGTGGACCTGGGATAGGTGGAACGGCTAACCCATTGTCACCACAGGCTGTTGTGTCTAGTGGTCGGGGTGCATTTGTGAATTCACGGCAAGCATCTGTTAAACTCTGGAGGACCGGCACAGTCGTTTGACAATCTTCTTGGTAGTCCAAAATCGCTGGTTTATGGGTCCTCAAGTCCTAAAGTACTAAGTCCTGTTGCTGATTCCTTGAACCCTGCTCCTGGCTTGGATGGAAAGCCGTTCAAAAGTTACTCGGCCTTTTCTTCTCCGAAAAAAGTTCCGAACAGTTTATCTACTCGACCTCACGGAGGTTCCGTTGCCAACATGGGCAGGAACACGCCTAGTAGGCTGGGGAAACCGCCTAATATCTTAGTTCTTTGTGAAGATAAATCACGGAGAGCGGAGATAGTGAAGGTGTTGAAGTCCCTACTTGCTGGTGACAGGTCCGTTTCTTTCTATTTTTTGAAAATGATGATATTGATATTGACATGCTCATCATCAAGAGAACATGGTAATATGCTGGAATTGTGGGCTATATTTCAGATACATCATTTACGACATTCGCTGGGATCAACTTTCGGTGGGAGGATGGGCAGACCAAACTGCTTTGCTAGTTTTATCGGGTCGTATTCCGGATGAATCACATATACCGTTACTGCTCCAGTTTTTGGGTGATGGTGGCCGCATGCTGTCCTGGTGCTGTGACAATCCTCCTTTTGGTATTGCACCGGGGGCAAATTCTGCTAAACCCGGTGATGAGAAGCAGCTTGGAAGGAAAAGCGAGTTGCTGTATCTGTCGACTCAAACTAGGTCATTGCCGTTGTCTGACTGTTTGTGGGGATCGGTGGGCGATGTGAAAGAACTACCTGCGGGCTTTCAAAGGGTTATTGGAACTCAAGATTCGGATGGATATTCTCGGCCTCTAACTGCATCTGTCTTTGCTAGAACTAAGGGCACCAATGAAGCGTGCATTCTACTGTTGGATGGTGGAGCCTTGGGGGGCAAGGCAGTGCTTTCTCGTGTAAGAACTCCTGATAGTAAATATGCTTCTTAGTAAGTTTCAAGAAGGCGATTGAAACTAACATGCAATCCACTGTGCTTATAGGTTCAGTTTGAAAAATCCAGTGATGATACAGCAATCACCTTGTTGTCGCAACTACTAAGTCAGGTGTTAGGGCTAGATTTTGCAACTACAGCAAAGCTACCAGATTATTCCTGTGGATATCTTATTGGGGATCATATGGTAACATTTTCCGGTTCTTACATTCGAAAGCTAATTACTTACTAATTTGATAGAAAAATGGACCATCCTTGAAGGTTGTTGTTTTTGTGTTCGCAGAAAGTCCAGAATTTCATCAACGCACTACCGCCAGCATTCCAGCAAACTCATTTAAAAATTGAAATCGTCCCAAGAGGATCCAAGCAGTATTCAACTCCAAGTGCTGAAGTTTTGCCCATCAAAGTTATGGAATGCCCGCCAAACTTTTCTACTTTAGATTACTTTAATGTAAGCAAGCATTCCAAGACTTTAACCTAGGGTCTGCTGTCAGCTTATTGCAACACCAAGTGCTACTGGAATGAGTTTTGACTTATGATCTATTTCTTGTGTAGACGTTAACAACGAAGGAGTTGGGAAGAATTGTCATATCGGTGCCAGTAATTTCATCCACTATGCATGTATTCGAAGGTCGGCCTTTACAACACGGAACAGTTGTCATTGCCGAACGGCAAACTTGTGGCCGAGGTAAGGCAAGCAGAAAAAGTTAGCTGGTTCTGTCGACAGTAGGCATTCGCATTAATTGAACTTTCTTATGTTCTAACCTCTGCAGGCCGCGGAGGCAACGTTTGGCTCAGTCCTTTGGGATGCGTCTCTTTCAGCGTTCTTGTGAAATTGGATCTCAATACTCAAATGGCCCGACGGATTACTCTTATTCAGCATTTATCAGTACTTGCGATGGTTTTAAGCGTGGATAAGCATAAGGTAAACGTCAATTCATATCAACCAAGGGAAGTACAGATTCATCAACATGTTATTAACTGTTTTTGCATCTGTTGCAGGATATCAACATGAAAGTGAAGTGGCCGAATGACATTTATATCGACAATCAAAAGATCGGAGGTGTACTAGTTCAAAGTCAGATTGAGAGTAGTACAGCTTTTCTGAATGTAGGGATAGGAGTGAATTTGTCCAACGAGTACCCGACTATGAGCATCAACGCAGCTTTACCTTCGTCCGACCATCTAAATGTTCCGAAGCTCGTGGCCAAGTGCTTGTCCAACTTCGAGCTTCTGATGGACAAAGTTGAAAGTGGAAGCATAGCAGAAGTTCTTTCAATCTACACAGACAATTGGATTCACAGTACAAACGATGTAGACGGCAATGAAAACATTGTTCGGGTAGAAGTTAATAGTGGATCCTACGCAGAGTGTAGGATAACAAGCATTGATGAGTTTGGTTTTTTACGAGTGACGGATATACATTCCGGAAATGTTTTCTCGGTGCAACCTGATGGCAATTCTTTTGATATAGTTAACAAGCTTATCGCAATCAAGGGCTAAAATTCTTGCAGTGTATTTTGTATCACGTGTTTTGTTTGAAGCCACTTTTTGTGCTAGCAGAACTTGCCTGTTAGTCGAGATATAAAAAGTAGATCTATTGCAGAGTTTTATAACAACAGTGGATCAGAATCAGATGCATCAAGTTAGTTGGACATGATGTGCTACGCATAGCCAAAGACCTGTAGTATTGTGATGTTAGATCAAGGGTGTGGAGGACTGTCTACAAAGTGTATCTAGACAAATAGATTGGTAACTGATGGGGAAGAAACGTTTTTCCTATTAAGATTGATTAAAATGGATACTACTGTACATCTGCATCTGTTTGGTAAAAATGCAAATTCCACGGGCTTCATAACGAAATACGGTGGCATGGTTTCAGTGGGCTTTAGATTTTGCAGAAAGTATGAATAAGCATGCCTTAACTTTCAAAACGGGCGCGACATTCAGCACGAGAGAAAACGTCGCGGCTCGATTTAGGTAAATAGTTTATTAATAGTTAATAATGCATGAGCAGCCGATTATTTATTGTTAACTGATGGTTAAAGTGAAGCCGAATTGACCATCAATTAAACATGCACAAAAACATTATCTTTTTTGTAGTCATTCGACTTAGGAGTTGGTTCTAGTTTTTTGGTAGAACTTGTAATATCAAAACATTGGCAGTGCAAAGTGCAAGCGTAAAGCATTGAAAGTTTCTTAAAGAACGTCAAATTAAGACTTAAACCTTTTCATTTCGTTTTAATCATATGATATTTTTCACGAAAGTTCTAATATATAGAGAAGATGGCACAGCAACCCGGCCCTTCAAACGGATCTTCGGACCCTCCAATTAAGGTAAGTTTAGTTGGAATTTATGCGCTCTTAATCATAATGTTTGACATCGGATTATTCAAGGAGATGACAGCCTCAATAACTGATATTACTTTTGATTTTTTATTCTTCAGCGGTATCGGCGTGACGATGCAGAGGATATAGATGACAAGTGGGAAGCAGATGACTATGTGCCCTATCAACCCGTTCGTGAGAGGAAAAAGGAAAAATTACAAAAATTGGGGGTGAAACTGATGTCCAAAAAAGATGTCGGTGTCGAAAGTTCTGATTCGGACAAAGAGGAAGAGACCTCAGATGCTGAAGATGCCCAAGCATTGGCTAGAAAAGCAAATATTTCACTACTTGATCAACACACTGAACTGAAGCGAATTGCTGAAGGTTAGTAGTCCTACGGGAGTTAGTAGCTAGTTATAGATTTGAAAAACGTGATCTAACTGATTCTTTGTGCTGCAGCGAAGAAAGAAAGTGCTATGGAACGGCAACTAAAAGAAGAGGAGAAAATTTTGGAAAGCGTTGCCGAAAAAACAGCATTGATGGGTGTGGCTGAATTAGCCAAGGGTATTCAGTATCAGCAGTCGATCAAAACGAGGTAAATCAATTAACCTGATAATGAATTAAAGATGCTCAAGCGATGGAAACATAAGTAAGTTTTATTAAACTTGACTTTTCTTATATGTTCAGCTGGAAACCACCAAGCTACCTTTTAGCGAAATCGTTGGAGCGGCATGAGCGTGTCAGAAAGAAGTACAGTATACTTGTCGAGGGGGAAGACGTGGTCCCTCCCATAAAACATTTTGAAGAGATGAAGTTTCCAAAACAACTTATACGTGCGATGAATAAGCAAGGAATCGTCAGACCGTCTCCTATTCAGATCCAAGGCATTCCAACTGTGTAAGTCTAGTTTTTTGCTGAAGCTGAGCAAGG